>ML835642.1:13841-27242 GCA_009831015.1 Picea engelmannii | reverse complement strand
TGGTGGCATGTTGGCCAAGTATCACTTTTGAACCTTGATTTTGAGGTGGTTCTGCTAGACAATATTTCTTCTGTTGTATCTCCCAAGTTTCGGCCCTTCTGGATATTAAAATTTCTTTTATGTAGTTCTCTGATATTTCTTCTCTGCAATGCCATAGGTCTGATCAAAATTGGATGTGCCAAGTGGAATTTATGGTAACTTCCCCACAACTTGTCGATTCTTGGCCTTTCCAGGAGATCTCACTTGTATAGCATGCCCCCCACAAAATAATTGATATAAAATTCTGAAACTCACACCATAAATACTATAGACTGTCCACGATCCAATGAAGCCAGTCCCACTCAATTTGGATACTCTAGGAAGAAGTTATGATTGTTTTACCTGGAACACCTTCTTGAGACTAGTCAATAGGACTTGTCAGATACCCTATCTTACACAGGGTGTATCTACAAATTTAAGATGACCCAGAAGCTGAACTTTTTACCATAGATACCTTACTTATTTCTGTAAATAGTCTCTGGAGTTCAGGGTCTGAAACGTTACATAATTTTTTTTATAGCGAAAATTCCGCAATGACTTAGTTCAGGATGATTCCAGAACCCTATCTTGTACAGGCTGTATCTCCGAAAGTATAAGGCCTCAGGAGCTGAATTTTGAACCCAAGGTACCTTGTTCTGTATACTAAATACCCTCCACGCTGTTCCTTCTGAAACATTGTAGAAAACAAGTTATAGCAAAAATGCCAAGGTGTCTCATATGTAGCAGCGAAACCCCAAGACCTTGAGCTCTGATACCATATGTTAAGAACCAAATATCAATATAGCAAAGATAAACCTCAGAAAAAGTACTCAACACCTTGCAAAAGAGATAATTTCAGATAATAAGCCTCTTCGAGGGGGCAACCTCCTTTTACCCCACTTAAATGTTCAAGTACAAGATGATTCTAAATGAAAATGTCTCCTTGGTATATATAGAAGACTAGGAGGTATAATTACAACTAATGGACTAAAGCCGATATAAATAAAATAACATTACTAATATAATATTCCCCAATTAAGGGGTAATGAGCCAATATTAGGGCTTAACAGAATCGTCCCTGGAAAAAGTTATAGAGAAAATGGAAAGATGACTTGTTTTGAAGAAGAAAACCCTAGTTTTAAAAACCTTGACTTCCACTGAGTATAACTCCAAACTTGTAACGAGTCAAAACCTGAAGTTTGTACCCAAGATTCTTCGCTATCTCTTCTGAAACACCTCCAATTTTCTCTATCTGAATTGTTCTAGAAAAAACGTTATATTGAAAATGCCAAGATGACCTTCAAAGAAAACTCTAGAACAAATCATCACAAGACTTCATCTTCCCTTCAAATTTCTCCCTTCTTCACTTCATCTTCCCTTATAAATTCGCTCCTCTTTCTTGGATAGGTTGAATTTGTGTAATGAAAATGCCAAATGAGTCTCCTCTTATTTATATGAGTAGTCTCCACATGAGGGGGTGCGACCAAGGGTCACAAATTTTGGGTCGCACCTCTTCCTTAAGGATGGATGACCTTAGGGGCTTCTTTACTTTAATTTAGTGGCTTCTTCTCTTGGATTTAGGGGCTTCTTCACTTGGCTTTAAGGGATTCTTCTCTTAGTTTTAGGGGCTTCTTCACTTAACTTTAGGGATTTCTTCACTTGGTTTTAGGGCTTCTTCAAGGCTCCTTCAAGGCTTGATTTGTGTACAATTCAAAGTGGGCATGTGGAAATAACCACATGCTATCTCATTTTGTGAGGGCCATGCTTAAAAGCTATTCCATAAGAGGACCACTTTGGAGTTATATACACTTATGTCAAGGCTCCTTCAAGGCTCTTCATGGATTCTTCAAGTGGACATACCATCATCACTTCTAGAGACTTATGGGCTTTGATTTAGGGCTTCTTCTAAGGTTGACATGAATGAAAACCAATTTTCCAACAATCTCCCCCTTTGGCATTGATGGAAACTTAGTAAAAACACTGTGATCCCTTATCTTCGTGCTCTGATCCCAATGATTGTATTATTCTCTTGTCTTCATGCTGACTCCCCATGTATTCATGCTTCTAGTTTTACTGTTTTTCTCCCCCCTTTGACATCAATGGTAAAGGGTAACTCCCCCTGACAATATTCCCTTTTTTGTTCTTGCAGAAGATTATGGAAATCAATTTGGAGCAGAAATTACTCCCAGTTTTTGTCGAAGATACTTAAATGTCTCCCTAGGAAGAGGCTTTGTTAAGATGTTTGCAATCTTTTCTTTTGTCCTAATGTACTCCAACTTGATATTCTTTTTTGTGACTCGTTCCTGCAGAAAGTGGAACTTAATAGGAATATGTTTGATCTTGGAATGCATCATTGGATTCTTGGAGAGGCTTATGACATTGGTGTTCTCACATAGTATCATAATAAGCTCATCATATCTCACTTATATTTCTTGTAGGGTTTGCTTCATCCAGAGAATTTGAGTAAAACATGCTATTGTTGTGATATATTTTTCTTCTGTTGTGGATAATGATGTTGAAGATTGCTTCTTGCTCAACTAGGACACTAAGCAGTCACCTAAGTAGAAAGCTACTCAACTTGTACTTATTCTGTCATCAATACTTCCTGCCCAATGTGCATCCGTGTAGGCGATCATAGTTAACTCATTTCCTTTCGGATACCATAGCCCAAAAGTTTTTATTCCTTTAAGATACATGAAGATCCTTTTCACTGCTAGAACATCGGTTTCCTTTAGTGCCGCTTGAAATCTTGCGACTTGTCCAACGACTTGTATTACATCTAGTCTTGAAGCTGTCACATAGAGTATACTACCAATCACTGATATGTAGAGTCTTTGATCTGCTTCTTTAGATTCATCATCTTTGCTCAACTTGCAACCGATAACCATAGGAGTACTCACAGGTTTACTGTCTTCCATTTTGAACTTCTTTAACATTTCCTTGATGTATTTGGTTTGGGAAATGAAAATGCCTTCATCTAGCTGAGATATCTGGAGTCCCAAGAAGAAAGTCAAATCCCCAAGTAGGGACACTTCAAATTCATTATGCATATCCTTTGCAAACTTCTGACTCAATCTATCATCATCACTTCCAAAGATGATGTCATCAACATACACTTCAATGATAATCATGTTATAGCACAAGTTGTAGTTTGGGAAAATTCCAACCCAACTGCAAGGCACATGCTACAACTTGGGAATCCTACCCCCAATGTCACCTCGATGTAGGTCCCGCACTTCAAGGGTGACTAGGTCACTTCAGGAGGCGATCCCAGTGACCTTAGGGGGATTGAGATGGATATGGAGGGAAGTGGAAGTAAATCCCCTAGAGGTCAATTCTAAGTGGAATGAAAGGTAGACAAAGATGCCTTGCAAATTAAGTAATTTCTGCCCCACAAGTATAGTAATTTTCCGGATGATTGTACTTGCCAGAGACACAAGAAATCACACTTTGCAATGATATATGAGAGTTGGATCAACACGTTAAGCTTGTTGTACCTAATTTGCAGCAGTAGATATCAGCTTATATTGGAAAACAAACACCTAAAATCAACATATAAATATCTATACTAGTTAGGTAAATCAACATCAAACTTAACAATGAATATAGGCTGAAAATTGGCACTTAAGAAGCTAGATAAGATGGCTGCGGTAAACATGTGTTTTCTACATAAAATTGCAGCCTTATGGCTATAGAATTCAGTGACAAGACACATCAAAACCAACCATGAAAATTTGCCAAGAACTAGCTCAAAGATGAGCCCTAGTTAGTAGAGTAAATGAACAAGGTTAGAGAGCTCGTCTAAGGTTAGTTTAAGAGTTATGAGGGTGTTAATAGCTAGGGATATGCAACCCTAATGGATGTAGGTTAAAGTTGATAACAACAATTAGAGTATTGGGAGAGAGGGTATTCCCTTGTGTGGGGAAACTCCTCTCGATGAGACAAATCAAATTCAAGCAAGAGAACTTTTAAAAGGTCAAAAATTACGTTTCCCAAGGCAATGATTTTATATCTCCCATGCAAAAATGAGTATGACTAGTGCCTTTACTATTGGGTTAATGGAGTCAAAGGAGCTTAGATAAGCTACCTCCTTGGGGGTGTAATCTCTTTTACTTCCCAAGGCAAGTTTCTCTATGCTAGGGTTTAGGCTAAGAGGGTGTATGCCCTTATACTTCTCTTAGAAAACCCTTAGCTAAGCAATAAAATGAAGCATAAAGTGATGAAGACTAAGGTGGGGGTATATGCCCTTATACTTCCCACCTAGTTCCTAGCACAATAACCTTGACTTGAAACAAATGATAGAAAGAAAGTACAAACCATACCAATTTAATGAAATATGCCAAGATAATCCATCACAATAGCAATAGAATAACCTTCCAAGGCTAGCGTATCACTTCTTCCATCAATCATTCATACGTATATCCATACACAAGTGCACAAGAGATAAAAGAGCTAAGGGGGCCGAAAATTTCAAGCCAAGTTTCTCACAAGAGGGAACATTATGATTAAAATGAGATCTTATGATCTCTATTTATACAAAATTTAGCTAAGATAGCTTGTCCACAAAATAAGGAGTAAAACACAAGATTAGGGGTCAACAACCCTAATATTTTCCTCTTAACAAAGTAATATTAAACAATTCATGTAAAATTTCACTTTTTGCACAAATTAAACCCTAATTTAGGAGGACGTCATCCCTTTAGGGGATGTTTTTCCACTTTGAGGAAGTCGTTGGTGTTGGAGAAGCATGGATGAATCTCCAAAGGCCACGTGTCAAGCATCTAGACACTCATATCATGGTGAAGACCCTTCTCCTCATTGAACGTCCATGTGTCAAAAAGTGGCATCTCATCACCATGCCCTAGCTCCCAAGATCATGACGTCACGCTCAAAACATGGAACGTTTTTCCCCTCCTGGGAAAATCGTTTGGAAAGTAATGGATGGGATAGGTTTTCCAAATCATATTCAAGGCCATCCAAGTCATATTTCTCTCATCTGGCATGTGGGCCCCTGACATCCAACTTGTGGGCTTGTAGCCCCATAGAAGCCCAAGATAGGCTCGTTCTCCCGAAACTATCCACCAGCTAGGTCCTGCAAAGACAAATGAACATGCCCTCCAAGGATCTCAAGTCATAACATCATGATAAGTGGATCCAACCAATAAACAAGCCATTTAAGCATGTGCATCAAAGATCACTATATCAAACATTTAACAGCTCAAAGACACTGTGAAACTTGTCAAGCTTAAGTATGGGAGGGTTGACAAGGTGCCCCTCTTTATTCCATTGAAAGTGGATGAGGTGGTAGGGGCCAAGGCTCAATGGGAATAATACTCATGACATACAAGGGGTCGTAGTGTCTCATTCATGGGTTCCTTTATAGAGGGTGTGTGGTACCTTCGTCCACAATGAACTTTTTCCAAGCCCATCAATTGCCTTTTATCTTTATTTCTTTATTTTATTTCAATATAGCATAAGGAGAGATTGAAGGTCACTTCCCTAGCATGGTGAACAGGTGGTGGGAATGTCACACACAAATACCTAATGGAAATGAGAAGGCTGGCTCGTGATGAGACCCCCTTTCTCTCAACCATGCAACTGAGAGACATTTCCCTGGTTTGGTGACCAGATGATGACAATTTCATACCACTAGGTATCCATGGACGTGATAGGTCGGCTTGTGATGAGACCTCCTATCCTTCATCTAACTTTTTAAGCATTTTATTATATTTCTAGTCCCTTTTATTCAAAGATAAGCTTTTCATTGCTTTCTTGGGTGATCCCTAGGCGAAGCATCTGGAAAGTTTATATAAGGATTTTATCTTTTACCCAACACCAACCCCTCTGGGCCTTTATCGCCTTCTTCCCATAGAATGAGGGACAACCCCTTCTTGGGTCAATACACCCTAAAATCCCAAGAGATAAGGAAGCAGAGGGGAACAATGATGGAAAGTGGTAAGTATGGTCAGGAACAGTACAATGGCTCATTAAGGGAGTTCCCAGTAGAAAACCCATACCCAAGGAAAACCACTTACTAGGGAACAATGTCAACCACCAAGGTGAAGCAGGGAAAAAGGCATAATGTCCAAGCACATATCATGAAATCTAGAGAAATCTAAGATACAACATAATCAAATGGATTAAATATTGAAATAATGCTCACCATAATACTGACTTGTACCTCATGGAGCAAGGCCCACTGCCTTTGGAAAGCCAGCTGGTGTTGTGGATTCCATATGAAAAACCGTGACCATATGTGGTGGTGAATGGGTTTTCCATCTGTGCAAAAAGGTATTGTTGGTCATGTAGTCTCTTAACAATCCATATCTGCAACCTGAGGGCCTCGAGACATAATATCCTTAGTTATCCACAAAATGGGGATAACAAATCATACTGCCTTGAACCACTTTTATGTAGAGGTTACTATCTGCATTTCCCCTTCTGAATCCTTGTTGCTGTAAGTACTTGTCCAATATTGAATACCAAGCTCTTAGAGCTTGCTTAAGTCCATACAGATCTTTCTTCAGTCTGCAAACATAGTCTTCTTTTTCTGATAGTAGAAACCCTTTTGGTTGTTCTATGTAGACTTCTTCTAATTCTCCATTTAGAGAAACCGATTTTACGTCCATATGATACCATTTGATCATTTTGGAGCATGCATAAGCCAAGAACATTATGATTGATTCCATTCTGGCCATGGGAACAAATGTTTCTTCAAAATCTATTCCTTCAACTTGAGCATATCCTTTGCACACTAGTCTTTCTTTGTTTCTGGTTACTTGTCCATTTTCGTTTAGCTTGTTTCCGAAGACCCATTTTGTCCCAATCACATTTTTGTCCTTTGTTCTTGGAAGTAGTTCCCACGTCTCATTCTTCTCTATTTGATTTATTTCTTCTTCCATAGCCTTGATCGAATTTTCATCATTTCTGGTTTCCTCAAAGTTACTTGGCTCAACTGTGGACAATAATGAAAAATGTCCTTGTTCAGGTGTCTGTGCTTGCCTTCTTCTTCTGGTTTCTACTCCAACACTTCTATCTCCAATGATTTGTTCTGGTGGATCATTCTTCTAAACCCGATAGTTAGATGTCCTTGAAGATGTCCAAAAATCTTGTTGGTTGTTTTCTTCTTGTTCAAATTTTGGTTACTTATCTTCTTGTTCTTGTTCTTTTTCTTCCTCTTCTTCTTTCTTTAGTTCTTCATTTTCCTATTCTTCAAAGATGTTTAAAGTTCTAGTTTCCTTCCTAGTCTTCAATTAGTCTGTTTCATCAACTTTTACATTGATTCTTTCCACTATCTTGTTGAGTCTTAGATTGTAGAACTTATATGTTTTTCTTTTGCATGAGTACACAACAAATATGCCTTCGTTCACCCAGGAGTCAAATTTTCCAATCTTCTTGTCTTCTCTTTTTATGTAACACTTACTTGCTTCCAAACACTCTAAAGTGCTTAAAATTAGCTAGCCTTCCTTTCCATAACTCATATGGAGTCTTTTCACTATTACTTCTGATAAATCCTCTGTTCAAGATATGAATGACTGTATGCATTGCTTATCCCCACAATATATCACTTAGCTTGGAGTCATTCAACAAGGTTCTAGACATTTCTTGTACAATTCTATTTTTCCTTTCAACAACTCCATTTTGTTGAGGTGTTATAGCTGTTAAGAATTGCATTTTTATTCATTTTTCTGCATAGAAATCCATGAATTCATCTGAAGTAAACTCACCTCCATTATCTGATCTTAGGCATTTTATTTTCAAATCAATTTCATTTTCAACCAGTTCCTTGAATACACTGAAACATTCAAAAGCTTATGAATTTTTCTTGAGGAAGCAAACCCAGGTCATTCTGGTTTAGTCATCAATGAGTAGCATGAAGTATTGTTCACCATCCAGTCCTTTTGTTCTCGTGGGCCCACATAAATCAGTATTTACAATCTCCAATGGTTTTATTATAACATATTCCTTTGTCTTGAATTCAACTTTTGTTTGTTTTCCATGCTGATAATGCTTGCACTTAGTATTCATTGGCTATGTAATTTCTGACATTTCTCTTATAGTTTTCTTCTTGTTGATCTTGACGAGATTATCAAAGTGTATATGGATGATTATCCTATGTTAAAGTCAACTTTCATCTTCTTTTCCCAAACAACATATTTCGTCTTCGATCTCATTCAAGATGTATACATTGTCTTGCTGCTGTTGCCACTAGTCTGTGTGATCCTTCTTTCCTTATTTCAAATTCTTTTGAATTGAATATGTGTGTCCCTGATCACACATTTGGCTCACACTTAGAAAATTATGCTTCATATTTTCAACAAGTAGGACATTTTCTGGCACAACATCTTTGTTTCCAAGATTGATTGTGCCTTTTCCTATAATTTTTACTGAGTTATCATTGTAAAACATGATAGACCCCTCTTTTTCTTTATTTAATGGTACAAATATGCTTTTGTCTTCAGTCATATGCTTTGAGCATCCACTGTCAATATACCAATGGCTTCTTCTATTTTGGGCTTGTAAGACAAACCCACATTCGCCAACCTTCAAATCTTCTTGCTTTCTTTTCCAAGTTCTTTGTTGTTCCCCTGTATGATTGAAAGGAACATGCGTAGTTTCCCTTGAAGAAACTATCAAATCTCTTTTTCAATTTATGGCTATGTGTCCAAAATTGTTACATTTGTAGCATTCAATTTCATAACCTAGAGCACCAAAATTTTTATAATTTCTATTAAACTCCTTAGGAGGCTTTCTGGGACAATTGCGTTCATAATGATTCTTGAGATTTTCATAGCTACTTATGTTCCATGTGTTTCTACCCTTTGCATAGGCTCTACAATTTATGGCTTTATGCCCAAAATTATTGCAAGAATAACAGAAGACAAGAAAAATGTTTTGGGTACCTGGCTGTGAATGGTCTTCTAGTTGGCATTGTTTTTCTGAAATCATGATCTTCTTCTTGGGTCTTCTTCATTGCTAGTTGCTGATTCCATGTTCTTGTAAATGCATGATCTTCTTTATTTTTGGTTTTTGTATGTCCTTCTTTAGAGGCTTGCATTCTTCTTTCTTGATGGAACCCTTGATAGTATCTGCATAACTTCTTTTCTTTGCTTCATTTCCTATCATCATAGAGCTTGAACCTTCATCAATATTATTTTGTTTATATCCAAGTCCAAATTTGTCATAGAATGATTTTTGATTGCAAGTGATTTCATCCAATATTTTGGTGCTATTGCCAAAATTTAGTTGGATGTCCTTCTGTAGTTCCTTTCTTAGTGAGACTATTTCAGCTTCCAGATTCTCTTTTATTTTATTTTATTTTATTTTCTTCTAGCTGTCTCTTGAGTGTTTCTTCAATCAATTTGGCTTCTTCCAACCGAATCCTTATATCTATGATAGTTTTCTCGGCTTCTTCAAAATTTTTGCAAGGGTTTTGAAAGCCTTCCTTCAATTTACTTAACTCTTCTTTGAAAGACTTATTTTTCTTCCTTGCTATTCTTAGATCACTTAAGGCATTGATCAATTCTGTCTCAATATTCATTTCTCCTCCTTATTCATAGTCTCATTCATTATTTTCAGTAGTTTCCTCTTGAGTCTCTAATTCCATGAAGAGTACTCTTCTTGAGTAACTGCCACTATCATCATCTTCATCAGATGAGGAACTATCATCTTTTGAATAGAGATTTTTTTTTAAATATTCCTTTATTTCTTTCCTTATCTTTTTTATGATATTTCTTTTTTTTCTGAGGAACTTCTTTTTCACTATCTGAACCCCTTGCACAAGGATATTTGGAAGCAAAATGGCCAACTTTACTACAATTAAAACATTTGAAAGGAATATTACCTTTTTACTTTTCGGTTACTCTTTTAAGATTTCTCACAAAGTTGACTTCTTCTTCACTGTCTGAATCATCATTATTGCTAGAGCAGGGTTTTGAGCTTGTCTTGTTCTTTCTTGTCTTCTTGGAGGCTTTGAAAGATGCTTTCCTTCTGGATGGATTTTGTTGTTCTAGTCTCATTTCATATGTTATAAATATTCCATGTAATTCATCCATGCTCAATATAGCTAGATCTTGTCTTTCTTCTAGAGCTGAGATTTTAGGGTCAAATCTCATTGGGAGAGATCTTACTATCTTTTGCACAATAACTTAATTTTCAATATTTTCTCCTAGTCCTCTTATAATATTCACAATTCCATCAACTCAGAAAATAAATTGCAATACATTCATATTCCTTCATTCTCAGATGTTCAAATTGTCCTTTGTAAGTCTGAAGCTTGACCCCTTTGACTTTAACATCTCCTTCATAAACATTCTTGAGCTTGTCCCATATTTCCTTTGCAGAATCAAAATGCATAACCTTAACAAATTCTGAACCTGTTAGACCATTTAGAATGACACTTATAGCCTTTGAATTGTATTCACTCAACTTTTTCCCAGCATTATCTATTGGGGGAGAAGCTAGTGTAGTGTATCCATTTACTACTACTTGCCAAACATCAAATCCATGTGCCTACAAAAATGATCTCATACTTATGCGTCAAAAAACATAATTTTCCCATCAAATAATGGTGTTCCATTTTTGGTAAATTCTCCTTACTTATCCATGATCTGCCTTCTAGTGGTTAGTCAATTTCTGAAGGAACCCGCTCTGATACCAATTGTTAGAAAATTCAAGAATACTGAGAGGGGGGGAGGGGGGCTGAATCAATATATAGTTATTTAAAAAATTTTAAACTTCAAGCACTACATAAAAATAAACCATTAATCATGTTATTAATCATCACATAAATTCATACACATTGCACATATATTTTTACGTGGAAACCCAAATGGGAGAAAACCACAAACTTTTCTTAAGTAGTTTCAAGATTTTACAAGCACCAACTTAAAGAAAGCACCCACTCCCTGAGTTTTCCAGCACCTATTGGAAGGAGACACCAATCCCCTTGGAATATTTTAAATGATGATATAGGATCAAATCAACCTTCAAATACAATCACACAACCACTTATTAAATCTGCATACAAAACTACTCAGAATAATACATCAAATCTGCAAACTTGTAAGATTCACCACAAGCTCAATTTTTCATTTCCAATTCTGAAACTTAGACCTTAGATATTAGGATCTGTTATCCTTCTAATGCAGCAAGTGGAATTCAATTTGTACCTACCAAGCTTCAGATATAATATTTTTTTTTTGAACACATGTTTGAGACCAGTTTCTAGATTAGTCACACACCCTAACTTCCAACAAGTATAACTCTGTACTTCTAATGAATTAGGATCTAAAAATTATACCCAATATTCCTTTATATCTTCTCCAAAATTACTCCCATTTTTTCTCCTTGAATCATCCTTGAAAAAAGTTTATAACGAAAATGACAAGATGACTTGTTTTGAAGAAGAAAACCCTAGTTTTAAAAACCTCAACTTACACTGCGTATAACTCCAAACCTGTCATGAGTTAAGAACTAAAATTCATACCCAAGATTCTTTGCTATCTCTTCTAAAACACCTCCAAGTTTCACTATCTGAGTTGTGCTAGAAAAAAAATTATATCGAAAATGGCAAGATGACCTTCAAAGAAAACCATAGAACAAATCATCACAAGACTTCATCTTCCCTTGGAATTTCTCCCTTCTTCACTTAATATTCCCTTGTAGATTCACTCCTCTAGGATGAAATTTGCTCCTCTTTCTTGGCTAGGTCGATTTGGTGTAATGAAAATGCCAAATGAGGCTCCTCTTATTTATATGAGTCTTCTCCACATGAGCGAGTGCAACCAAGGGTCACAACTTTTGAGTCACACCTCTTCCTTAAGGATGGCCGACCTTAGGGGATTATTTAATTTAATTTAGGGGCTTCTTCACTTGGCTTTAGGGGCTTCTTGTAATTCCCATCTAATAAATAAATATAAATCCAGACATGAAGCTCAATGTAGGAAAACTTTAATAAAATTTCAGTAATTTATAATGGTAACAATCATACCTGTCATGAAGAACCAACATACCTGTAAGTGTCTTGGCCTTAGAGGTGTAGCGCTAACTTTATCATTGATCTGGAGAAAAACTTGCAACAACAAAATGGAGGACAACTCTCCACCCAATCATAGACCATGATACCTAATTTTTGGTAGCAGGTCACCCTCGAGCCCCCAATCTACTACTCAACCAACATTCTTATCCCTTCTTCTCACTATAGACCAACCAAAGAGAGATGATACTTTTTTCATTTCTTTCCCCTTTATATAGAGTCCATTTAGTAAAGAACCCAATCCCTAGAGTTCATTATTTTATTATTTATCATATTTTAGGGTTTCTCCATTGAATATAGTTACTTATTTTACCATTCTCTTTAATTACCCAGATATCCATATTTTTTTTTTTATTATGAACCCTTGTCAGTATAATTATTATATATTTATTTATTAGTATTTATTCCATTAAGTATTTATTATGACTGTTTTAGGAGAATTATTATATTCTTGATATTACTATTATTATTTATATTTAATAATAATAATGTGAGTCATGACATACACCCCTCCTTCAAGGAACTTCGTCTTGAAGTTATCTTGATTATGTTTCTTATAGGCTTTTAATTAGCTCACCATCCTCCACAACACCCTCTATTATCTCTTGTACCTTCCACAACACCCTTTGTTGGACTAGTATAAAGCCAACAAAGTGACTATAACAGGCATAGAAAGTCCACTTCACAACACTGAGGAAGCACACGTACTCTCTAGCCATCTTTCTCGACTTTTAGAACCAAGATTAAAGCCTACCGGTTTATCAAGAGGCCCCAAGGCTCGATACCTCATTGTAACATTATGACATCAATTAAGTGAGTACAATAGTGGTAATTTTTTTTTTTTTAAACATAGATTGAACAAGGACTAAGCGACAATAACATACATCAATGTACACACATTTTATTCTCATCCACATCAATACATAGTAAGAATTAGACACATCGTCACTGCTACTAAACTCAATCATATCACATAAAGATATCAAGGATACCTACCCTGCAAGGTTAGGACCTCTAAGACACATAATCAACGCTCAAGTCTAGTGTTCATCCGATTTATTTTGAGCATTTAAAGTCTGGGGAATGACGACTGTTCTGAGGAACAAGGAGATATCTAATTCCCTTATCCAATCTTATCATAACAATCAATCCTAGAATTCAATAACAATTATTTAATAAAACTCATACTCAAGAATCAAACAATTCAATATTTTAAGATCTACATCACACCATACCAAGTCTAAACATCTACAGGTAACATAAAGGAATTTACAAGCAAAATGTAACAACCATTTGTTTATCTAACAATATATATATATATATATATATATATATATATATATATA
>ML835642.1:0-13700 GCA_009831015.1 Picea engelmannii | reverse complement strand
AAAGATAAAGTTAACATAGTGTAACTAATTCCATCACTAACATAATTTGTAAAAATATTACTTCAACTTATAATAAGGATGTGCATCTTGAGCCTTGTTTATTTAGTCTGATCAGAGATTAATTAATGCATTATATCATTTCGGCTTCTAATCAATATTTAAGATCTTTAGAGTTAAATCATTAATTAATAAAAACCTTAAATATAAAACGAATATACATTGACAATATTTAATAATAAAATTCCTTCAACAATTGTTATTTCAAGGGTTATTTTATAAATCACTTAGAATCTTACTATGTCATTAATATTTTAAAATGAACATAAATTGTAACTCATTAATAATAACTAGGTCTTCCATTAATCCACATTCTTGCTCATTTACTTGACTTATGGTTTAAGAAGTAATTATATTACAATTTTATATACACACACTCATAAGTCTAGAATATCTCAATGTTCTAAAAATCATAAGAGTAGGATACAATCTGATAATAAACTAGTAATAAATAAAGTTAGTGTAGTACTTAACTAATTCGATCAACTTATTCATAACATATATCATATATTAATATTTGAATTAACTCTTAGTCTGCAAAAACCCAAGTCAACGCTAAGTCCCAAATCCAGGTATACTAACTTATCGACATTTACTTGTAGATATCGACTATTCATAAATTGATATCTACCAGATATTCGGAGACATTATAAAAATGTGATTATGATAACCAGTGGAGTGACTAGGACTTGACTGCAATTTACACTAATTACAGGTCTTCAACATTTAATTGCTTGAGTTACACGCCTGTCGTGAAAACTAAAAAAAAATGTTCTGATTTACTAAGGTACAATTAATGAAATTTGGAACTGGAATGAATAGATTCTTATAACTACTCAATCCTACACTGAGGATAGACACTATACCATTACATGATTACGCCCCAAAAGTATGCACACAACCGTTAATCATTGCTAATGAACGTTAGCTATGATCTTTATTAGGTGTACTCGTTTTCAAATCTCATTCAATTATTCAATCTTATTACTACACTTTCCCACGTCTCTAGTGCCCAATGCACGTGTATCTACTGTGATTAACAATCAGATTATTTTGACTATTATCTCTTCACTTAGAAGAGTATTTTATGGTATTGCACAATGGATTAATATGTCATGTAAAAATATTAAAGATATAAAATTGTATAAGTTTTCACACTTGACTATGGTGTGAAGGTCAAGTTCGACCAATTTAGTTGTGTCAACAACTATGATTGAACCATCATGATTAAAACCTAATAGAGAGGAAGCTTAGTTATGCTAGAAAGATACAAGAGATCATGTAAGAGGACTTGTCATCTTTTCAATAAGTTATTTGTAGATGTAAGTGGTGGGATGCCTTTGGCTAGACTAATATAAAGGAAAATTGTGATAGTTATGCTACAAAGAAAAGATCCTCTAGGGGAGGTTTCTGCAGATGCCCCTATAAAAATATCACAAAAATCCGTTTACAGTGGATTATACTAGCGAAGGTGAGTGGACAAAGGTTTTAGAAGATGTTTTTACACATGTGCTTCTATAAGTACATAACACAATAGTGTGTTTTATACAACAAGTGCATCGGTTCCCTCAAAACTAGCACACCATAGTAGGGTTATTTTAAATAAAGAAAAATATTATCCGATGGGCTATGGTAATAAGGACTCATCGGGAAACAATGACACACCATGATAGAGTTGTTTTAAAAAGATACGATGCTCAACGTAACACTGGAAGCACGACTGCACTATTAGTAAAGCGCAATGTTATATGTTTAAATAAAAAACATTTCCGAACCAATGTAGCTTTGTGTCAAGAAATATATTCTAGAGCACTCCATTGTATCATGCGCACTAGTGCTCCAATATGGAGCACCTTGTTGTTAATTTTCAAATTTAGGTAGTGCGCTATGTAAACCCAATCGCATTGGGGTATCTATTATTATACCACACTTTGTCATGCTTAAACAACAAATTTCACACTATTTTAGATTTTCAAAAAATGTACAATGGTGGGCTATGTAGTAGTATACATACCAGTGCGCACGGGTTCCCAAAAAGAAGTGCATCTTTCTAGGGATTTTTTTTTTTTAAATATAACCTGTGCGCTCATTAAACATGTATGGCATGGTGTGGTTTTTCATCGGGCATACCGAAACAAGGTTTTATAATTTATTTTTACCAACGGTAAAAATCATTTTTGCCATTTTCAGTGTTGTAGAGCTCAAAATCACCATTGAAACCTTTGCCTATCTGAAGCGCCCTTCCATCGGTGCTTTCCTTGGTTTCCTTCCTTTCGTCTACTGCCCAGTGCGTGAATTTCAAATTTTTCCAAACGATGGGAAAATTCAATTTTTTGAGTACGTCAAAACCATGCCTCCCTGACGACAAAATGTCTAGGTAATGTCCTTGTTTCTTCATAACTTAAGTTTTTACCGGATTAAAATTTAAAATTGAGTGAAATTTTAAGCGTAAAAAAAAGAAAAAAAAAATTGCGCGATGCGTTCGAGGCTCTCATCTTGCACTGCCTACGGTGCGACCAATAAATTTACAGGGAACACCACGTACCTTGTTACCTTTCTCGGAGGTGTGTTGGTAAACATAAACTCACTGGCGCTTTTGTTTAACGACACACCGAAGAAAACCATATAATTGGTGGGGCGGTGTGTTAAAGTATAGATAATGCACCGGGCCATTAAAGTACATGGCACGCCTCCCTTATCAGATATATTTTTAGGCAGTTTACTAAATGCACCACTGATAAATGTAACATTGTGTTGTCATGCACCCATTAATTCTTTTGGTGGCACTGTATGCGGTGCTATAGTAACGACCAGAATGCACTGTAAAAAGTCTCGTACTCGAAAATTTGGAAAATTTTATGTGACGATGCATCTACATTAGTTACACGCATCGGTGCATGTAGTGAACGTATACACACCACTTTTTTGCTAATTTTTAAATAATTTTTTATGTGCGTTAATGTTTTAATTTATTTTTTGGTTTAAGCAATGCATATGATAAATGTAATGCATAGGGGCATATGTGTTGTAGAGTAGCGCCCCGATACAATACTGTTTTCCAACGCACCGCATAACATAATAGAAAATATTTTTTTTGGTGCGTTAGTTTACATTGATGCACCGGTCACGGTTTTCACAATATCTATATCCGCACTGCCAACAGTGCATGATTGTTTTTTGAGTGCATCGTTAATGCAATTAACTTATTTTTTGAAGGAAGTTATTTTTCCGTATTTATAAATAAATTTACCATTCAATAGATTTTTTTTATGTTTTATGTATGAATGAGGCTGATGTATTTCATATGTTAATCATGAAGAGATGTGAGCAGAGAGAGAAACAACAACAGTAGGAGTAGAGGGTGGACCTGTACAATGTTGTATGGGAATGGGAGGCGAGGGAGAGGGAGAGGGATTTGTACCCTCGCCCTATTACTGCAACGACTCATGTTTGCTTGAGGGATGTAGGTCTCTTTAAATACTATGAGGAGGCTACATCCCTTAAGGGGCACTCCGGTTTGTTGGTGCATCTGATCCGTCGATGAGATGTCCATCGATAGGATTTTTGTGTGGGTTTGGATCAGTGGTACCATCCCACTAAGGAGGATATTTATTTTATCACTGAGCTATCCAGGAGAGGGGATGATTTTCCCCAGTTCCTAGATTTCCCAGTAGGTGTTTCCGCTGAGAGTCAACTCATGTACTCTCAACAATATATTGGGGTTGAGTTGCTATCCCCAACTGATTTTTAGGTGTCTAGTGGATAGCTGAAAATTGCCTCTTTTGGTGCAGAGGAGGTTAACTACCTCTCACTCTTAGTGATTTCCATAGCCCACTTTACCAATGATGGGAAACACATTAGCTTACCTCTTTTGTACTATGTTGATTCGTTGGTACAACAACCATGGTGTATCAGATGGTCTGCCATTTTTTTGCGACAATTTTGTATAGTGCTCGACAAATGTCGGGCTATGATACATGGGAGGTCGAACTTTCCATTTTCCTCATAACTGTTTTTCTTATTTTTTGAGAGGTTTCCAGAGACGAGGCTGACTTTTCTCTGTCAAAATTCTAGGCTGAGGACTCATGTGGATGTGCATATGGGGGGAGATGATTCCCAAGAGGGGCCAACTAAAGTTTTCGGCCAGGATTGCACCATACACACTAGGGCTACCGAGCATTGTGGCGAATCACATGTTCGTCATGGTTCCATGTCCTTACGCGGCTTTAGATTGACGAGGATGTCCAAAATCCCTCTTCACACTAGATGAGTCACGAGATGATATAGGTAATATTAGTGTTTTGTTTAAATTTATATAGTTTTATGTTATTTTCTTACTTAATTATAATAAAATTAATTCTAACATATTCTTTAACTTGTTTTATTATTTTTTTTAATGAATTAACTATATTATTATTGTTCTGTACTATATATTTTTCATATATTGACACTTTCATTGGGGACGTGACTCCTCCCCTAGCAGATGACGATGAGGATATGATTCCTGAGGCTGCGACGGGTCAAGGTCCTTGAGTGCAGATACCCAGTGGCATGCATTATATGCCTGATACCCGATTTAAGTTGGATTTGAGCGATCGACTCTCTGCAATTTTGACTGAGGTGGGAGTGTGCCCTTCCCTAATGCGAGACATTCAGAAATATCCTATGCTCTTGTAGATTTGGAGGGATATGTCGTGTTATTTGATGCCTCTTATGGATCATATCGTTGTAGCTACTATGATACTAGCATAGGCACAACTCTTCTTCTAGTACGGCTCGTTCGTCCAGTATGCCATTGGTTGATGAGGGTGTTCGCGATCATCCTTCTCCACATCCTCCTCCTCCTCCTTCACCCCACCCAAATCATGAGGAGGCAGCAAATATTCCTCCTCCTCTTTCACCTTACCTAGATGAACATGCCATACCTATTCCTCATCCTCCTCTTTCACCTCACCTAGATCAACATCCCAGACCTATTCCTCATACTCCTCTTTCACCTCACCTTTATGATAAGTCATGACCTATTCATCATCCATCATATTCCATTACGGACCAGGTCTCCACTATTGTTGTAGATATGCAGATTATCCCATCGACTGGACTTAATTTATATGTTGATGTTGATGTGTATATTGTTAGGTCATGTTAGATTTGGATGTTAAATGTTCTTGATAGATGTGTATGTTATAACATTGTTCATTAGACTTGCATTTTTCATGTTGATCATGATGATATACTTAATTAATTTATATGTTGATGTTGATGTGTGCATTTTTTAGGTCATGTTAGAAATGTTTAATGTTAAATGTGCTCGATATATGTGTATGCTAAATGATGCTTGTTAGATGTGTGTGATGATGATGCTAGAAAATGCTTGCATTTTGTTAGATGTGATGACAATGATGATGCCCTGTTAAATTATTAGATATGTGTGCTAGCTAATTACTGACGTTTATATGTGCTAGAGGTGTATATAATTAGATGATGTTAGTGAGAGAATATAAATGTGTATTTTAGATGTTGTTTATGTTTGTTATATGATGGTTATCATCATCATGTTTATTTTTATAAATTACAAAGTTAAATATGGTTGAAACTATAATTATAAAATTGAAACTATAACTGCATAGATAGTTCATTATACATATTCATTCTAACTATTTGTTTTTCAAAAAACAAATTACATATGAATAAATATTATTTTCCATTGTATTAATTACTCTTTTTGAATAGACTCTTCTACACTAAAAATGGTTATTATATAAAAGTTATGATCTCCAACAATAAGCATTCTATTGGCTTTAAAATTTTATGGATACAAATCTTCCTATTGTTATTTTTGTCATTATTTCGTAAGTTGATTGCTATCAAATTTTAAAATATTACTTCATTAATTGTGGTTTTTCTCAACATTGGGGGCATAAGTTTATAAATATTTTCAAAATAAATGATAAAATATGTAAATTAACAAACACTACTTTAGTTAAAAACCAAACTATCACAAAATCATGCTATAAATTTATTTTTTTAATTATAAACCACATTTTTTGTTAATCTTACTTTTAAATCTAAAAATAAATGAACATAAACTCAGTTTTTTAATCATCGTGTTAACATATCCTAAAAAATGTTGTATTATTAAACCTGCATATCAACCATATCATTACATCTAATTATATCAACATAAAAAGTAGAATTACATATCTCAAAAGTTCAATTCCACATTTAACATTTTTTAGGATTTCACACTTGGAAATACTTAAAGAAGATGAAATTTTTTAAATATATGCAACAACATATAAATATGTTCAAACAACAATCATTCTATGCAATAAAAAATAATTTGAAAGACAAACGCATTACACATCAAACTGATTGTTAACCAACTAAAATTGTTCAAAGATTTGTTATAATTAACTTAACATTTCCTCTCTCAGAAGATGAATAAAAAACAATATAATTAGTGAAATAAAGGATATAACAAAATGACACAACAACAATATTAAACATGAAATAAAACATGTACACATAACTCTCTGTTGTCATCACCCTCATTATCTTCCTTGCTTGGCATGATAACATTGTTGTTCTCAAAAATATGTTTTGATCTAGGGTCGTGTCTTAATACAACCCACCAATCCTTATCCAACGCATCTGGGTAAAAAAAACTAGGTTACAGGGTTTTGGAAAAACATAAGGCTCCTTAGCTTCATCCCATAAATTTTTAGAGTTGATACAAATCATCCCACTATCACGATCTTCCTTTACATTATTCCGATCAAAGGTGTCCCACCACTTGCACCTAAAAATAATACATTGGAAAGAAGAGAAGTCCACTCGAATGATCTCTTGTATCTTTTTGATGTAACCTAACTTCCTCTGTATAGTGTTTTGATTGTGGTGGCTAGCATGACTAGATTGGTTGAACTCAACTTTCACTCCACAATCTTGTGTCATGTGTCCATCATTGGCATCCTTTGTGTGAAAATGATGCCCATATGCCCACATAGATGGGAACAAATGCACCTATAAAAAATGAACAAATCCCAGTGTCAATATGTGTCTAATAACCTTACCATTAAAATATAAAATAATATAGATGTACTTACAATTCAAATGTACAGTATGAAGTTAAAATTTATGTACACAAAAATATTATTACCAGGTTGCTACAACCAATCCCTATGTTTAGTGCATCTTCTTTTTCACGCGGGTAATGATCAGATGCACCATAATTCTCTCTAACTTGGTCAACAACCCAATTGTTTGGGAATATCATTGGCATATTTTCTTTTAAATGATCAGGATAAGGCATGCTTCTACCATTCAACTGTCTCAATTCTTTCCTGTCACTTTCCCATTTCCTCCTCTTCTATTTGTACAATGAAACCCACGGTTGTGTTGCCTTTGAATTATAAAGAATGAATTTATTGATGACATCAATTTATGAATTCGTTGATATATTCATGAAATCAAACCAACATATAGTATATATGAGATCATAAAAATATACATTATGAAGTTGAATGTGAATAGTTACTGTGTAGGAATTTGAAAAACAATAAGTCACTTACTATTTATCAAGCGCCTTTTTCCATTCATTTGGAGAATCTCCCCTTCTCTTTTGTCTTCATTCCTTTTGTCGTCCCAAATCATTGCACCTAGTGTGTTGTCGATCTGCTTGATGTACTCACTGACATAATATAAAGAATCATATGATATGTACCCATTTTCCATAGACCCCTCTGGTTTTTCCCTTTGACGAACAAATCCTTTCAATTTATTCATGTACCTCTAAAAAAAATCCAATGACATGATACCACCCCGACTAGTTCAACCTCATCTACTAGGTGAATTAGAACATGAACCTGCAAGTCCATGAAACTCGATGATAATTCCTTCTCAAACATACAAAAAATATCAGTTATCTCCTTACACCACCATGGAATGCTAGCCATATGAATCTCCTTTTATGTGATCCAAAATACAAATACAAATAATTTAGATATGGAATGCCTCAGGTCATGGTTCACACACCCACGCACGAGCAGAGGATAATGACACTACAAAGTAAAAACATAATTATTTAATTATGTTTTATCCCGTGGCATAAAAAACTAAATTACAAATAATAAAATCATATTTTTGATATACATCGTACCTTTAGAATGTTCAAATGGTCATGTGATTTCAACCCTGACAAATGGTGTTGACGCATAGTGAAGCAACATTGTAGGGAAGGCCCATATAAAGAAGGAACCTTCACACCCAATATAACTTCCTTTGCCAAAGAAATATCTTATTTCTTCAAAATCCATGGGACGACACCTTCTTTGAAAGACCAAGAGGGACCGACCTCTCCTCTACTTTCTTTTCTTGGCCAATGTTTCTTTTTAAGTTTTGAAGAAATGAGATATTTCCTCAAAGACAATGTGTCACTTTCTTTCGATGATATGTGCCTCCATAAAGAAGATGAACCATTTTTAAATATCTACATGGGATCTAGTAATTGGGAAATCTTAAGATTCTCCCAATAGGGGAGCTCATAAAAGAGATTTTCTTTTCATCCCAATGGAAAATTTCTCAACATAGGTGTTGAATAATTTAGGATCATCGAATATATTCTTTCCATTTGAATCGACCATTTATGTAATATCCTTCTCCTTCTCTCTCTCATATGCTCTAAGCCATTTTGTTGGTGTCATTATTGCAGGCCTTTGGGTTATCTCTAGTTTACCATTGAATGTGGATGTTTCTCATTGAATGTGGATGTTTCTCTTCTATAAGGGTGTTCTTGTAGGAGGAACACCATAGAGCAGTCCTAGACTTGATTTTGTACCACAACATTGAAAGTGGATGTTTCTCTTCGAGAAGCTCCACAACATTTACATCCATGATATCCTTTAGTTACAAGACTTGCGAAATTATTGTATACATAAAACGTTAAAGTTTAAGAATAGAATGTCAATCACAACGAATTAAATATGCAAATAATATTGTTACATATATAAACAAATCAATAAACATGTTAATTACCAGAAAAAACTCCTAAGCCTGGATAATCATCTATGGTTTAAGCACATATGCCATACAACATACAAATCCTCTCTATTGTGATGGGTATTGATACATCATATACATGTATCCCTTCTCATAATTCCTTCAATTCATCTACCAATGGTTGTAGGTAGACATCCATATTCTTGACTTATCTTCTACTAGGGACTATACGAGCCAACATAAGATGTTCATTCTTCACGGACAACCATGGGGGGATATTGTTATTGATCATTACTATAGGCCAAATATAATAGTTGGTGTTTTGGAGGGAATATGGGTTCACGCCATCCATTGCTATGTTGAGTCGTAGACTTCGTACTTCTTCCTTGAATTTTTTTGGCCATGTATTTTCTATATGCTTCATGGATATTGAATCTATTGGGATTCTCATAACTCCGGACTCACTTCTTTACGATGCATGTCATCCCTGCAACATAGATAATTCTTTGCAACAAAAGAGCATTTAAATCCTTGGGATTATAGGCATGTGCCTCAATATATTATGAGGAGGACCATGCGATTTACCATTTTTATTTGATTTATGGTAATTGTCACGCCCACATTTCAGAAATATCTCTTTGTATGCATATTACCCTCTATATAATATAATCATTTGAACATGCATGATATTATATATACTCAACACCCAACATTTTCAACAACTGTTTTACCTCTTTGCAGCTACCGGGAAAAACATTATCACTAGGAAGAACCTTATCTTTGAATATCCTACAGTTAGTGGGAAATAGAAATGTACAAGGTCATTTAACATTTATAAAATAAACCATTTCAACTATTGATTGTGTGACAAGATTTCTCAAAATTAATATAAGGCACTTCTTGGTTAATTACCTCAATATTTCTGAGAAACATGCGTTTAACATGCCAAAATTTTCTTTCACGTTCTACAATAATATTGTTGTCCCAAAATGGGTATACTTTGATCAGGCACTAGGTCCAAAGAGAGGGGTGGTGGAAGCAGATTTTAGGATTTCGAAAATGGTATCATTGATATGAGCATCATCCCCTAGCTCATCATTCTGGAATGCATTTAACAACATTGTCTCCATGGCAGTCGTATCTCGTAAGTAATCATCCATACCAACCTCTTTTTGATTTTCTCCATTTCCAACTTCCGAAGAACTACTCTTGTTGTAGTCATTCCTAATTGGTGAATCTAGATGTAGTGGGAATTTAATAGGTGGTTGATTCAACAATTCTTGGTACGCTTCCTCTCCAAGTTGTGCTCTCATTGCAACATTCTCTCGGGTTGACATTGTTGTTGGGTGCAACGAAAGATGGTAGGTAGGTTGTTCATCATCAGAAGAATCCTATTCAAAAATATTGAACATTAGTACATCGATGATATTAGTAAGCATAATGCAATAATTTGTTTGTTCAAATTACATTATACCAAACAATTATTACCATCATCGACCAAGGATTGCAACTGGAATATGGAATGTCACAATTGGAAAGGTAAAGTGGCTGTCCATTTTCATCTACCAATTGTTTGCAGTATGTTGCTCCTAATAAGACCTTCTGACGTTTTTGAACCGACACTGGAATATTTTCTGCATATGAACTCGATTTTGAATCAGGATCCTGCAATTTTGGATACATATTTATTCATATTGACATGGTTAAAAAAAATTCAATGAGATAATCGAAACATAAATAAAATAAGTTAAACTTACTAGAGGTGGAAAGGGAGAACTTCACGATGGACTTTGAGCAATATGTAATGGGATGGAATTTGAAGAATTGACCATTTGATCATATAATAAGGTTTTCTCCCTGTATTTCAAAAAAATTAACAATAAATTTTCCTGTACATATGTAAATAAATTTCGAGGACCATACCACAATATGAGTTTGAATATAGTTTTGAAACTATTTTTTAAGTATAAGGTTACATAAAATGTAAAATGTATACTGAAGTATTGTAAGTCATGTGAATTCATCCTAAAAGATAATTTGAGATGAATATACTATTTTATGTGCAAATAAAAGTTCAAATAACTTTTAAAGCATTTGCTGCGCTTATAAAGCACAAACGCACCAGTGCGCATATTAACAATAAGCATTGGTGCATTGAAAAATCAACCACACTGTGTTTCGATATTTTGTTAATAAAAAACAATTATATGACTCTGGTGCATCAATTGATATGGAAGCACCGGAAAATAATGTAATATGGACACACCGGTGCGTCTTACATAAATGCACTGTTGTGTTGAAAAAGTAAAAAAAAATGCGATTTTTTTAAACAATTAAAAAAAGAGTCGGAATCGAATTTCATAAGTCATTTAAATACTAAAAAGCTATTCACTATTTCATTATTTTGCAAAATTTTGCAGGGGATAGACTTGCAAGAGAGACATACAGAGGGACACTGCGCAAGAGAAGAATACTTTCGAACCACAATATTATTCAGAATATGAGAATTTGAAGGGTATGGTGATTCACTCTAAACCCTTTTCATAAAGTTTTTTTAATATTAATAAGGTATTCAATATTTTCATTATTTTTCCAAAATTTACAGGAGACAGATTTGGAAGAGAGACATATCAGGGAGAAATTTGTAGCAGAAGAATAATCTAGAACATCAGATATATTCAGAAAATCATGATTTGAAGGGTATGGCGATTCACTCAAAACCCTACATTTAGAAAAAAAAATTCATACTTACCTTAAACCCTTTTTTTTGTTTTCTTAAGTGAATGCAAATTTTCACCCTAGGGTTTAACTCCCTCTATCACTTAAGAATTAAGGATTTTCGTTTTAGGTATTTTAGATCTAATGGGTTTGTTGATGGAATGTGTAAATTGATCCGAGCGAGAGGGGTGCACTCAACAACTGAGAATCATTTTTTGATGGAGGGTGTAAATTGATCTGAGTGAGAGGGGCACACTCAACAACTAAGCATCACTTTTTATGGAGGGCACATTATTGGAAGGAAAGAAAAGCAAATTGATCAGAGGGAGAGGGTGCAACACACTTCCTTGAGAGAGACGCCTTCAATGTTGATCACTCTAAGCAAATAGAGATGCACATAGCCTTTTATAACTCATCCTCCTTTTAAAAACGAATGCTATAACTTGATATTAATGCTACTAACAAATAGAGGGCACATTACTTAGCAACGCATAGCAGAATAGATATGCACACCATTTCCTTTGGTGCAAACTCTCTCAATAATCACAGAAAATAGAAAAAACGAAATTACACACACACGAAATTAAAGAGATGAGATTCAACAAAACTTCACCAATCATATTAGAGGACGATGTCTCCTTTTAATCCATCAAGGAGACTTCAAACAACGATAATTTATGCTTTATTCTTTTGCATTTCTCCGCACATTCAGAATGAAAAGAGAAATTTCCTACAACGATTATTGACACAAACTAACTATTCATTATTTTAGACATTGCCATTGTTTATTTAGACTTGTGAATGCTTTATTACAAATAAGGAACCGACTGACTCATACAAAGATCAACAAACTAGTATAGCATTACTTTTGTTTCTCTCCTTGCTTGCTGTGAACTAATGATACTCTATTGTTAGCTTTCTAAGAAAGGTTGACGTCCTTCTTTATTGGTCCAATTCCTCCTTGTTTAGATATGAAAGTGTCCCTTCCTTCGCCAACAACTTAGGAAACCATCGTTGCACTGTCATTTTTGTCATCCATTTGTCTTGTGCTAGATTTTGTCCCTATCTGTCTACTAGATAGGAAACATGTTGTTGTTGACAAGTGGTCCTGGTCTTACTATCCAGAATTTGATCATGCAATAATGGAGGTTGAAAATCAGAAATGTTTTCCAATGGGTGTTGGATAGTGACTATGTCTTCAAGAAGTGGCGGCTCAAATAATTTTAAATTGTTGATGTTTAGAACGTCATGAATGCCCAAATGTGTTGGAAGATCCAACCAATATTTATTTTCTCCAATGTGATCCAAAACTGCATATGGTCCATATTGCAATGAATGCAAATTATGATGTCACCCTTTGAAGCGTTGCTTGTCAATTTGCAGCCAAAATTTGTCTCCTGTTTGGAATTGCAATGGATTTTTGTGTTTATCATGAAGTTGCTTTGCATTCTCTTGTGCTTCTTGTAAGGAGGTTACAACTTGCTTGTGTTGTTGTGATAAATTATGTATGAAGAATTGAGCTGCCTGTTGTTCTCATTGATGGTGTACTGAACCTGACGAAGCCAAATTGAGATGCATCTCGGTAGGTGCAAGTGGTTAGAAGCCAAAGAAAACCTCGAACAGAGAGAATCCCGTTGGAGAATGCATATCTCTGTTGTAGATATGATGAAAAATGTGAAGATAAGCATCCCATTGCTTATTCTTGATGAAGGATCTATGCAGAGCATGTACTAATGTACAATTGACCACCTCGGTTTGTTCGTTGGTCTGTGGATGGAATGACGTGGAAAAATGAAGCTGGAAGCCTAGTAAGGACCAGAGAGTATGCCAAAAGGAGCTAAGGAAGCATGAGTCACGATAAAAAATGATGTTGCTACGTAGGCCAAAATGTGGCCAAATATGGTGGAAAAATAGTTTAGTATTTT
>ML835641.1:73592-85015 GCA_009831015.1 Picea engelmannii | reverse complement strand
GAGTCGGCCAGAGGGGTGCACAAAACCAAGGCGAGTCACCAAGAGGAGCGCCCAACCAACAAAACCGAAAGAGCCAGCGACATACGTACGGTGGGGAGAAAACTTCAGGGTTCCAGAGGGAACGCAAGGCAAGTCGGCCAGAGGGGTGCCCAAAACCGAGACGAGTCGCCAAGAGGGGCGCCCAACCAACAAAACACAAATAGCCAGCGACAGAGGTGTGATGGGGAAAAAACTTGGGGTTTCCAGAGGGAAAGCAAGGCGAGTCAGCCAGAGGGGCGCCCAAAACCAAGTAGAGTCGCCAAGAGGAGTGCCCAATCAAGAAATCCAAAGGGGCCAGCGACAGAGGCAYGGTGGGGAAAAAACTTGGGGTTTCCAGAGGGAAAGCAAGGCGAGTTGGCCAAATGGGCACCCAAAACCGAAGCGAGTCGACAAGAGGAGCGCCCAAACGCAAAAACTCATCCACAACAAAAAATGTCCACACAAGGGAGCACTAGGCTAAAAGACGAGTTGGAGGATGGATAAGAACAAATTTTATCTTGGAGGTAGACTTTTTAATACAGCCTCACCAAGGTTGGGGGCCCCAACGCAACGCAAGGCACGTCCGCAAGATGGGCGCCCAAACGCAACACAAGGCACGTCCGCAAGTTGGGCGCCCCAACGCAACGCAAGGCACGTCCGCAAGTTGGGCACCCCAACGCAACGCAAGGCACGTCCGCAAGATGGTCACCCAAACACAAAACAAATCCGCAACGAAGACATCCACACAAGGGAGCACTAGGCTAAAAGACGAGCTGGAGAATGGATAAGAACAAATTTTGGCTTGGAGGTAGACTTTTTAATACGGCCTCACCAAGGTTCGGCACCCCAACGCAATTCAAGGCACATCCGCAAGTTGGGCGCCCCAACGCAATGCAAGGCACGTCCGCAACTTGGGGTTTCCAGACGGAACGCAAGGCGAGTCGGCCAAAGGGGCGCCCAAAACTGAGGTGAGTCGGCAAGAGGAGTGCCCAACCAACAAAACTGAAAGACCAACGACAGAGGCGCGATGGGGAAAACACTTGGGGTTTCCAGAGGGAACACAAGGCGGGTCGGCCAAAGGGGTGCCCAAAACCGAGACGAGTCGGCAAGAGGAGTGCCCAACCAACAAAACTGAGAGAACAGCGACAGAGGGGTGATGGGGAAAAAAGTTGGGGTTACTAGAGGGAACACAAGGCGAGACGACCAAAGGGGCACCGAAAATCGAGGCGAGTAGCCAAGGGAATCACCCAACCAACAAAACTGAAAGAACAACGACTGAGATGCGGTGGGGGAAAAACTTGGGGTTTCTAGAGGGAACGCAAGGCGAGTCGGCTAAAGGGGTGCCCAAAACCGATGCAAGTCGCTAAGAGGAGCACCCAACCTACAAAACCGAAAGAGCCAGCGACAGAGGTGCGGTGGGGAAAAAACTTGGGGTTTTCAGAGGGAATGCAAGGCGAGTTGGCGAAATGGGTGCCCAAAACAGAGGCGAGTCAGCAAGAGGAGCGCCCAAGCAACAAAACTGAAAGAACAAGCGACAGAGGTGTGGTGGGGAGAAAACTTGGGGTTTCCAGAGGGAACGCAAGGCGAGTCGTCCAGAGGCGCACCCAACACCGAGGCGAGTCGCCAAGAGGAGCGCCGAACCAACAAAACCCAAAGAGCCAGTGATAGAGGTGCGGTGGGGAGAAAACTTGGGGTTTCCAGAGGGAACGAAAGGGGAGTCGGCCGGAGGGGTGACCAAAAAGGAGGAGTGTCTCCAAGAGGAGTGCCCAAACAACAAAACCCAAAGAGCCGGCGACAGAGGTGTGGTGGGGAGAAAACTTGGGGTTTCCAGAGGGAACGCAAGGAGAGTCTGCCAGAGGGGCACCCAACACCGAGGCGATTCGCCAAGAGGAGCGCCCAACCCACAAACCCCAAAGAGCCAGCGACAAAGGTGAGGTGGGGAGAAAACTTGGGGTTTCCAGAGGGCACCCCAATGCACATCCGCAACGCAAACGCAAGGCACATCCGGAACACAAGGCACGTTCGCACGTCCGCAAGTTGGGTGCACCAACGCAATGCAAGGCACGTCTGCAAGATGGTCGCCCAAACGCAAAACTCATACGCAACGAAAACATCCACACAAGGGAGCACTAGGCTAAAAGACAAGCTGGAGGATGGATAAGAACAAATTTTGTCTTGGAGGTAGACTTTTTAATACGGCCTCACCAAGGTTGGGCACCCCAATGCAATGCAAGGCACGTCCGCAAGATGGGTGCCCAAACACAACACAAGGCACGTCCGCAAGTTGGGCACCCCAACGCAACGCAAGGCACGTCCGCAAGTTGGGTGCCCCAACGCACGTCCGCAACGCAAACGCAAGGCACGTCCGCACGTTCGCAAGTTGGGCACCGCAACATAATGCAAGGCACGTCCGCAAGATGGTCGCCCAAACGCAAAACTCATCTGCAACGAAAACATCCACACAAGGGAGCACTAGGCTAAAAGATGAGCTGGAGGATGGATAACAACAAATTTTGGCTTGGAGGTAGACTTTTTAATACAACCCCACCAAGGTTGGGCGCCCCAACGCAACGCAAGGCATGTCCGCAAGTTGGGCGCCCCAACGCAACGAAAGGCACGTGCACAAGTTGGGCGCCCCAACGCACGTCCGCAACGCAAACGCAAGGCACGTCCACACGTCCGCAAGTTGGGTTCCCCAACGCAATGCAAGGCACGTCTACAATATAGGCGCCCAAACGAAACGCAAGGCGAGTTCGCAAGATGGGCGCCCAAACGAAAAACTCATCTACAATGAAAACGTCCACACAAGGGAGCACTAGGCAAAAAGACGAGCTGGAGGATGGATAAGAACAAATTTTGGCTTGGAGGTAGACTTTTTAATACAGCCTCACCAAGGTTGGGTGCCGCAATGCAACGAAATGTGCATCCGCAAGACAGGCGCCCAAACGCAACGCAAGGCACGTTCGCAAGATGGGCACCCAAATGAAAAACTGATCCACAACGAAAACGTCCACACAAGGGAGCACTAGGCTAAAACATGAGCTGGAGGATGGATAAGAACAAATTTTGGCTTGGAGGTAGACTTTTTAATACGGCCTCACCAAGGTTGGGTGCCCCAACACAACAAAAGGCGCATCCACAAGATGGGCGCCCAAACGCAACGCAAGGCACGTCCGCAAGATGGGTGCCCAAACGAAAAACTGATCCACAACGAAAACATCCACACAAAGGAGCACTAGGCTAAAAGACAAGCTGGAGGATGGATAAGAACAAATTTTGGCTTGGAGGTAGACTTTTTAATACGGCCTCAACAAGGTTGGGCACCCGAACGCAACGCAAGGTGCGTCCGCTAGATGGGCGCCCAAACACAACGCAAGGCGAGTTCGTAAGATGGGCGCCCAAACGAAAAACTCATCCGCAACGAAAACGTCGACACAAGGGAGCACTATGCAAAAAGAAGAGATGGAGGATGGATAAGAACAAATTTTGGCTAGGAGGTAGACTTTTTAATACAGCCTCACCAAGGTTGGGCGCCCCAACGCAACGCAAGGCACGTCCACAAGTTGGGCACCCCAAAGCACGTCCGCAATGAAAACGCAAGGCACGTCCGCACGTCCGCAAGTTGGGCGCCCCAACGCAACGCAAGGCACGTCCGCAAGATGGTCGCCCAAACGCAAAACTCATCCGCAACGAAAACGTCGACACAAGGGAGCACTAGTCTAAAAGACGAGCTGGAGGATGGATAAGAAATTTTTTTGGCTTGGAGGTAGACTTTTTAATATGGCCTCACCAAGGTTGGGCACCCCAACGCAACGCAAGGCACGTCCGTAAGATGGGCGCCCAAACACAACACAAGGCACGTCCGCAAGTTGGGCGCCTCAACGCAACACAACGCAAACGCAAGGCACGTCCGCAATGCAAGGCACGTTTGCACATCCACAAGTTGGGCGCCGCAACGAAACGCAAGGCACGTCCGCAAGATGGTCGCCCAAACGCAAAACTCATCCACAACGAAAACGTCGACACAAGGGAGCACTAGGCTAAAAGATGAGCTGGACGATGGATAAGAACAAATTTTGGCTTGGAGGTAGAATTTTTCATACAGCTTCACCAAGGTTGGGCGCCGCAACGCAACGAAAGGCACGTCTGCAAGACGGGCACCCAAACGCAATGCAAGGCATGTCCGCAAGATGGGCGTCCAAACGAAAAACTGATCTGCAATGAAAACGTCCACACAAGGCACCACTAGGCTAAAAGATGAGTTGGAGGATGGATACGAACAGATTTTGGCTTGGAGGTAGACTTTTTAATACAGCCTCACCAAGGTTGGGTGACCCAACACAACGCAAGGCGCGTCCGCAAGATGGGCGTCCAAACGCAACGCAAGGCGATTTCGCAACATGGTCGCCCAAACGAAAAACTCATCTGCAACGAAAAAACTTGGTGTTTCCAGAAAGAACGCAAGGCGAGTCGGCCAAAGGGGCACCCAAAACTGAGGCGAGTCGATAAGAGGAGCACCCAACCAACAAAACTGAAAGAACAGCGACAGAGGCGTGGTGGGGAAAAAAATTGGGGTTTTCAGAGGGATCACAAGGTGAGCCGGCCAAAGGGGCGCCCAAAACTGAAGCGAGTGGCCAAGAGGAGCGCCCTACCAACAAAACTGAAAGAACAACGACAGTGGCGCGATGGGGAAAAAACTTGGGGTTTCCAGACGGAACGCAAGGCGAGTCGGCCAAAGGGGCGCCCAAAACTGAGGCGAGTCGGCAAGAGGAGTACCCAACCAACAAAACCGAAAGAACAACGACAGAGGCGCGGTGGGGAAAACACTTGGGGTTTCCAGAGGGAACGCAAGGCGGGTCGACCAAAGGGGCACCCAAAACTGAGACGAGTCGGAAAGAGGAGCGCCCTACCAACAAAACTGAAAGAACAATGAGAGAGGGGCAGTGGGGAAAAAACTTGGGGTTACGAGAGGGAACACAAGGTGAGACGGCCAAAGGGGCGCCCAAAACCGAGGCGAGTAGCCAAGAGGAGCGCCCAACCAACAAAACCGAAAGAACAGCGACTGAGGCGCGGTGGGAAAAAAACTTGGGGTTTCCAGAGGGAACACAAGGCGAGTCGGAAAAAGGGCCACCCAAAACCGATGCGAGTCGCCAAGAGGAGCGCCCAACCTACAAAACTGAAAGAGCCAGCGACAGAGGTGCGGTGGGGAAAAAACTTGGGGTTTCCAGAGGGAATGCAAGGTGAGTCGGCGAAATGGGCGCCCAAAACAGAGGCGAGTCGGGAAGAGGAGCGCCCAACCAACAAAACCGAAAGAACAAGCGACAGAGGTGCGGTGGGGAGAAAACTTGGGGTTTTCAGAGGGAACGCAAGGCGAGTCAGCCAGAGGGGCGCCCAACACCGAGGTGAGTCGCCAAGAGGAGCACCAAACCAACAAAACCCAAAGAGCTAGCGACAGAGGTGGGGTGGGGAGAAAACTTGGGGTTTCTAGAGGGAACGAAACGGGAGTCGGCCAGAGGGGCGACCAGAAAGGAGGAGTGTCGCCAAGAGGAGCACGCAACCAACAAAACCCAAAGAGCCAGCGACAGAGGTGTGGTGGGGAGAAAACTTGGGGTTTCCAGAGGGAACGCAACGCGAGTCGGCCAAAGGGGCGACCAAAAAGGAGGAGTGTCGCCAAGAGGAGCGCCCAACCAACAAAACCCAAAGAGCTAGTGACAAAGGTGCGGTGGGGAGATAACTTGGGGTTTCTAGAGGGAATGCAACGTGAGTCGGCCAAAGGGGTGACCAAAAAGGAGGAGTGTCGCCAAGAGGAGCGCCCAACCAACAAAACGGAAAGAGCTGGCGACAAAGGTGCGTTGGGGAGAAAACTTGGGGTTTCCAGAGGGAACGCAAGGCGAGTCGGCCAGAGGGGCGCCGAACACCGAGGCGAGTCACCAAGAGGAGCGGCCAAACACCAAAACCCAAAGAGCCCGCGACTGAGGTGCGGTTGGGAGAAAACTTGGAAACAAGCAACAAAACCCAAAGAGCCCATGACAGAGGTGCGGTTGGGAGAAAACTTGGGGTTTCCAAAGGGAAAGCAAGGCAAGTCGGCCAGAGGGGCGCCCAACACCGAGGCGAGTCGCCAAGAGGAGCGGCCAACAAGCAAAACCCAAAGAGCCAGTGACAGAGGTGCGGTGGGGAGAAAACTTAGGGTTTCCAGAGGGAACGCAGGGCGAGTCGGCCGAAGGGGCGCCCAACACCGAGGCGAGTCACCAAGAGGAGTGCCCAACCAACAAAACCCAAAGAGCCAGCGACATAGGTGCAGTGGGGTGAAAGCTCAGGGTTTCCAGAGGGAACGCAAGGCGAGTCGGCCAGAGGGGCGCCCAACACGCAGGCGAGTCGCCAAGAGGATCACCCAACCAGCAAAACCCAAAGAGCTAGCGACAGAGGTGCGGTGGGGTGAAAACTTCGGGTTTCAAGAGGGACCGCAAGGCGAGTCGGCCAGAGGGGCGCACAAAACACAAGGCGAGCTCGCGAGATGGGCACCCAAACGAAAAAATCATCCGCAACGAAAACGTCCACACAAGGGAGAACTAGGCAAAAAGACAAGATGGAGAATGGATAAGAACAAATTTTAGCTTGGAGGTAGACTTTTTAATACGGCCTCACCAAGGTTGGGTGCCCCAACGCAATGCAAGGCACGTCCGCAAGATGGGCGCCCAAACGCAACACAAGACACGTCCGCAAGTTGGGCGCCCCAACGCAATGCAAGGCACGTCTGCAAGTTGGGTGCAACCATCGCACGTCCTCGATGCAAATGCAAGGCACATCCGCAACGCAAGGCACGTCTGCACGTCCGCAATTTGGGCGACCCAATGCAACGCAAGGCACGTCCGCAAGATGGTCAACCAAACGCAAAACTCATCCGCAACGAAAAATGTCCACACAAGGGAGCACTAGGCTAAAAGATGAGCTGGAGGATGGATAAGAACAAATTTTGGCTTGAAGGTAGAATTTTTAATACGGCCTCACCAAGGTTGGCCGCCCCAACGCAATGCAAGGCACGTCTGCAAGATGGGCGCCCAAATGCAACACAAGGCACGTCCGCAAGTTGGGCGCCCCAACGCAACGCAAGGCACGTCCGCAAGTTGGGCGCCCCAACGCACGTCTGCAAAGAAAACGCAAGGCACGTCCGCAACGCAAGGCACGTCCACACGTCCGCAAGTTGGGCTCCCCAACGCAATGCAAGGCACGTCCACGAGATGGTCGCCCAAACGCAAAACAAATACGCCACGAAAACATCCACACAAGGGAGCACTAGGATAAAAGACGAGCTGGAGGATGGATAACAAAAAATTTTGGCTTGGAGGTAGAATTTTTAATACGGCCTCATTAAGGTTGGGCACCCCAACACAACGCAAGGCACGTCCACAAGATGGGCGCCCAAACGCAACACAAGGCACGTCCGCAAGTTGGGCGCCCCAACACAACGCAAGGCACGTCCGGAAGTTGGGCACCCCAACGCACGTCTGCAATGCAAATGCAAGGCACATCCGCAACGCGAGGCACGTCCACACGTCCGCAAGTTGGGCGCCACAACGCAATGCAAGGCACGTCCGCAAGATGGTCGCCCAAACGCAAAACTCATCCGCAATGAAAACGTCCACACAAGGGAGCACTAGGCTAAAAGACGAGCTGGAGGATGGATAAGAACAAATTTTGGCTTGGAGGTAGACTTTTTAATATGGCCTCNCAAGATGGGCGCCTGAACGCAACGCAAGGCACGTCCACAAGTTGGGCGCCCCAACCCAACGTAAGGCACGTCCGAAAGTTGGGCGCCCCAACGCAACGCAAGGCACGTCCACAAGATGGTCGCCTGAACGCAAAACAAATCCGCAACGAAGACGTCCACACAAGGGAGCACTAGGCTAAAAGATGAGTTGGAGGATGGATAAGAACAAATTTTGTCTTGGAGGTAGACTTTTTAATATGTCCTCACCAAGGTTGGGCACCCCAACGCTACGCAAGGCACATCCACAAGTTGGGCGCCCCAACGCAACGCAAGGCACGTCCGCAAGTTGGGCACCCCAATGCAACGCAAGGCATGTCCGCAAGTTGGGCGCCCCAACGCACATCCGTAACGCAAATGCAAGGCATGTCCACACGTCCGCAACTTGGGCTCCCCAACGCAAGGCAAGGCACGCAAGGCACGTCCGCAACTTGGGGTTTCCAGACGGAACGCAAGGCGAGTCGGCCAAAGGGGCGCCCAAAACTGAGGCGAGTCGGCAAGAGGAGCGCCCAACCAACAAAACCAAAAATACAATGACTGAGGTGCAGTGGGGAAAAAACTTGGGGTTTCTAGAGGGAACGCAAGGCGAGTCGTCCAAAGGGGCGACCAAAAAGGAGGAGTGTCGACAAGAGGAGCACCCAAACAACAAAACCCAAAGAGACGGCGATAGAGGTGTGGTGGGGAGAAAACTTGGGGTTTCCAGAGGGAACACAAGGTGAGTCGGCCAGAGGGGTGTCCAACACCGAGGCGAGTCGCCAAGAGGAGAGCCCAACCAACAAAACCCAAAGAGCCAGTGACAGAGGTGCGGTGGGGAGAAAACTTGGGGTTTCCAGAGGACACACAACGCACGTCCGCAACGCAAACATCCACACAAAAACGTCCACACAAGGGAGCACTAGGCTAAAAGACAAGCTTGGGCGCCGCAACGCAACGAAATGCGCGTCCGCAAGACAGGCGCCCAAACGCAACGCAAGGCACGTCTGCAAGATGGGCGCCCAAACGAAAAACCAATCCGCAAAGAAAACATCCACACAAGGGAGCACTAGGCTAAAAGATGAGTTGGAGGATGGATAAGAACAAATTTTTGCATGGAGGTAGACTTTTTAATACAGCCTCACTAAGGTTGGGCGCCCCAATGCAACGGAAGGCACGTCCGCAATATGGGCACCCAAACGCAATGCAAGGCACGTCCACAAGTTGGGCGCCCCAACGCAACGCAAGGCACGTCCGCAAGTTGGGTGCTCCAATGCACGTCCACAACGCAAACGCAAGGCACGTCTTCAAGTTGGGCGCCCCAATGCAACGCAAGGCACGTCCGCAAGATGGGCGCCCAAACGCAAAACTCGTCCGCAACGCAAGGCACGTCTCACCATGGATAAGAACAAATTTTGGCATGGAGGTAGACTTTTTAATACGGCCTCACCAAGGTTGGGCGCCCCAACGCAACGCAAGGCACGTCCGCAAGATGGGCGCCCAAACATTTTAATAGGGCCTCACCAAGGTTGGGCGCCCCAATGCAACGCAAGGCATGTTTGCAAGATGGGTGCCCAAACGCAACACAAGGCACATCCGATATTTGGGCGCCCCAACGCAACGCAAGGCACGTCCGCAAGTTGGGTGCCCCAACGCACGTCCGCAACGCAAATGAAAGGCACGTCCGCAAGTTGGGCGCCCCAACGCAAGTCCACAACGCAAACGCAAGGCACGTCCGCAAGTTGGGCACCCCAAAGCAACGCAACGCACGTCCGCAAGATGGGCGCCCAAACGCAAAACTCATCCGCAATTAAAACGTCCACACAAGGGAGCACTAGGCTAAAAGACTTGCTGGAGGATGGATAAGAACAAATTTTGGCTTGGAGGTAGTCTTTTTAATACGCAACGCAAGGCATGTCTGCAAGTTGGGCGCCCAAACGCAACGCAAGGCGAGTTCGCAAGATGGGCGCCCAAATGAAAAACTCATCCGCAACGAAAACTTCCACACAAGGGAGCACTTGGCGAAAAGACGAGCTAGAGGATGGATAAGAACAAATTTTGTCTTGGAGGTAGACTTTTTAATACGTCCTCATGAAGGTTGGGCGCCCCAACGCAACGAAAGGCGCGTCCGCAAGATGGGCGCGCAAATGCAATGCAAGGCGCGTCTGCAAGATGGCCACCCAAACGAAAAACCGATCCGCAACGAAAACGTCCACACAAGGGAGCACTAGGCTAAAAGACGAGCTGAAGGATGGATAAGAACAAATTTTGTCTTGGAGGTAGACTTTTTAATATGGCCTCACCAAGGTTGGGCGCCCCAACGCAACGCAAGGCGCGTCCGCAAGTTAGGTGCCCAAACGCAACGCAAGGCGAGTTCGCAAGATGGGCGCCCAAACGAAAAAACTCATCCGCAACAAAAACGTCCACACAAGGGAGCACTACATAAAAAGACAAGCTGGAGGATGGATAAGAACAAATTTTGGCTTGGAGGTATACTTTTTAATACATCCTCACCAAGGTTGGGCACCCCAACGCAACGAAAGGCGCGTCCGCAAGATGGGAGCCCAAACGCAATGCAAGGCACGTCCGCAAGATGGGCACCCAAACGAAAAACAAATCCGCAATGAAAACATCCACACAAGGGAGCACTAGGCTAAAAGACGAGCTGGAGGATGGATAAGAACAAATTTTGGCTTCGAGGTAGACTATTTAATACGGCCTCACCAATTTTGGGCGCCCCAACGCAAAGCAGGGCACGTCCGCAACTTGGGTGCGCCAACGCAACGCAAGGCACGTCCGCAAGTTGGGCGCCCCAATGCACATCCGCAACACAAACTCAGGGCACATTCGCAATGCAAGGCACGTCCGCAATGCAAGGCACGTCCGCACGTCCACAACTTTGGCGCCCCAATGCAACGCAAGGCATGTCCCCAAGTTGGGCGACCAAACGTAACGCAAGGCGAGTTCGAAGGATGGGCGCCCTAACGAAAAACTCATCCACAATGAAAACGTCCACACAAGGGAGCACTAGGAAAAACGACGAGCAGGAAGATGGATAAGAACAAATTTTGGCTTGGAGGTAGACTTTTTAATAGGGCCTCACGAAGGTTGGGCGCCCCAACGCAACGAAAGACGCGTCCGCAAGATGGGCACCCAAACGCAATGCAAGGCGCGTCCGCAAGATGGGTGCCGAAACGAAAAACCGATCCACAACGAAAACATCCACATAAGGGAACACTAGGCTAAAAGACGAGCTAGAGGATGGATAACAACAAATTTTGGCTTGGAGGTAGACTTTTTAATACGGCCGCACCAAGGGTTGGCGCCCCAACGCAACGCAAGGCGCGTCTGCAAGATGGGCACCCAAATGCAACACAAGGCACCTCCGCAAGTTAGGTGCCCCAACGCAACACAAGGCACGTCCACAAGTTGGGCACCCCAACGCAACGCAAGGCACGTCTGCAAGTTGGGCGCCCCAACACACGTCCGCAACGCAAACGCAAGGCACGTCCGCAAGTTGGGCGCCCAAACGCCAAAACTCATCCCCAACGAAAACGTCGACACAAGCCAACACTAGGCTAAAAGATGAGCTGGAGGATGGATAAGAACAAATTTTAGCTTGGAGGTAGACTTTTTAATATGGCCTCACCAAGGTCGGGTGCCCCAA
>ML835639.1:31273-48070 GCA_009831015.1 Picea engelmannii | reverse complement strand
GTGACCAACCTTTAATGCCAACAGTCTCAGAACGACAACCACATGAAACCAAGGATGCAACCATAAACACAGTTCCAAAAACATCATAAAAACTTGAGAATCACACATACCACGAGCAACCAAAGCCAACATTTTATTTAAGGGTAGAGCAATCCTCATGGATGGAAAAGTAAGAAAACATCATACCTGTAAAATATTTCACGAGGAGAAAACCCAAGGCTGTATACTTCTTCCATGACCGGGCAAGGTAGAGCAACAACAACAACTACCAGAGCCAAAAATGCAAGAATGACTAGGGTGACTGGCTTGAGGGGAGTTTGAGTGACGTGTATTTATTGCACATCGCTTCTCCCTTCATATCCTCATTCAATTCTTAGTACGATCCAAACCCACTATCCAACTCACTATAACACTATATTCAAACCATTAATAACCAAATATCAAACTTGCCATATTACTTTTGCAAAGTGCGCGATAGTCCAAAGTGCGCCACCCCCTTGCCAATATCAAATTTCTTCAAATGACAACTTGCTAGGAACACAACCCAATATGAAACTCAAACAATGGGCATAACCATAGTAGCAAGGGTCGAGATCACCCAAACCTTTGCAATGAACAATACACAATATCAACATCAAAACTGGAGTATAATTCTTTCATCCAAAAAGGAAGCTTAATCATATTTCATGAGAGATCATCAAAACCATTTAGCTCCATGTTTTAATCACCCAACCACCACATATCACCATAAACATTTTAACCATGATCTCAAACAAATGAGCTGTAGAAAACTGTGTTGCTACTATCACACATGCAAACAAAATATAAGTGTTTCTTATCCACCAGAGTGCCATAAGTTAAACAAGGGGGTCCCACCTACTAGTATATTATTAATATATTTAAATAATAAAGCTTGGCAATCATTTGTGAGCATAGTATTCATAATTGCAATTTCAAGCGTAAAAAAACTGACAACTCCACAGGGAAATCTGTTTCTAATAGATTAAGAACTCAATATGTCAAGTTTTGTAGACCAGGTGAGTCATAGATCAAAGAATTATTTACCAGAATGATTATGCAACAGGGGAAGTGAGGTTGTTTAAGGGAAAAAATGATCTAGGACTTTGGGAATAGCTCATGAAAAGTGTTACGTATGAGGGGTTTGTTCTTGTATGCATAACATTTGATTGGTCACAGTGAAAGTGTTTATTGTTTTGAGGAGAAAAATTTCTGGTGGAGGGAAGAAAGGGATAGGAGAAAGTAGGGATGAAAATCCAATTATCTATCTAACAGTAGTACCAGAAGCATAAATCAATTTCAGTGATGTCTACAAGGGGGACATCATGACAACTATGTGACTTGATTGTTATTGATCAACAATACTTACAGAATAATATCGTTGTGGCAAAACTGATCGAAAGTTTATTTCTGATAAACAAAAAGAAAAACAACAGAAAAGAACAACAGAAAATGAAAAACAACAGAGCAAAACCAAAACAGTGAAACAAAAAAAGAAACTATAATACACCAGTGACTTCCATGCAGCGTTCATCCTTCAAAACGGTTCCACATAGTGTTTCAAGTGGGAACCATTAGTACTATAGGAAAATAATCACTCTTCCAAGTATTTTAGAAGATAATAATTTGTGCCCGGGACAAAAGCGATTTTAAAAGGACCTAGCCATAAATTTTGAAACTTTGAATGTCTTCCTCTGTTAGCATGGGATGAATCCTAAAGCAAGACTTTCTCATTTACTTTAAACCTGACAGATTTTGCGCTTTTGTTGAAATATTTCTTCACGGTTGTTGTCGTTTCTTTATGTTTTCCAAGGAAAAAATTATTTGTTCCTCTAAAACTAACAATGCATTTATCCTTTTAGGGACATTAGAAGAATTTAATTCTTCAATCTGTAGCATCAGCCGTAGAGAAGAAAGTTCCAGTTCAGTAGGAAAAATAGCTTCTTGACCATAAACAAGCTAAAAGGGAATGCAACCTGTGCTTACCTTGGTATTAGTGTGATCTTTCCAAAGGGCGTAAGTGAGGAGGGTGTGCCATTGATGAGGCTTATCTTCAATGAGCCTCTTTATGATCCTCACCAAATTTTTATTAGTAGACTCGACTTGCCAATTTCCTTGAGGGTAATAAGCTGATGAGGTAAAATGTGTGACTCCCAACTTAGCTAAAATACGAGTCAACTTAGCAGAAATGAAAGCGGGGACGTTATCTGTAATAATTTCTAAAGGAATGCCAAATCTGGAGAAAATATTCGTTTCAAGGAAAGAAATTACCTGTTCATCCTCTGAGTGTTTAAGTGGGACAACTTCAGTCCATTTAGTGAAATAATCTGTGGTTTTCAAGATAAAAACCTGTCCTGCTGAAGACAAAGGATTAATAGGATCGATAAAATCCAGACCCCATTTCGAAAAAGGAAAATCAGGGAGGACAAGTTGAAAAGGCATGGCAGAAAGATGTTCTTTCCCAACGAATTTTTGGCACTTGTCACAAGATCTTGAAAAGTTATAAGAATCTTGAAAAATTGAGGGCCAATAATAACCTTTTCTGATGATTTTAAAAGCAATAATTTTAGCAGAAAAGTGACCACCTACATGAATAACATAATCTGAAGATCCATGAGTTTCCTGTAACAATTTATGTGCTTCTTTATTATTTACACATCGAAGTAATATGCCATCGACATACCTCCTGAACAAAAAGTCTCCTAAAATAATATATCTGGAAGATTCAAGATGAAGCCTTCTCCTTTGATGAGTATCTAAATCATCTAGGCATTTATGATATCGCAAGTAATACACCGGATTTTTATACTAGGGATGTTCAACTATAGGAAAGGTTTGACTCTCAATGTAAAATAATGTTGAAAGAGGATTATCCTATTCATCAATTTCTTCACTTTCTTCAGCGTGTTGAGCTAAGTGAAGGGCTAAGTCTCATCCCTTAATTGTTTTTGAAGTCACGATGGTTAAATCATGCTCCGGGATATTGGCAAACCAATGTGTAAGCTTCCCTAAAAGATAAGTCTGTGAAAGCAAAAACTTGACAGCAGGCAAAGGGACTTTTACATGTGTGTGCTTTCCTAGGATAAAGTGGCGAAATTTCTCCATAGCTTTAACAAGAGAAAAAACATTTTTTTCGATACAAGAATACTTGAATTCATCATCTGATAAGATTTGACTCATGTAAGCTACTAGTTTTTCATTATTCTGGTCATCACATTGTAAGAGAATAGCAGAAATTGCTTCCTCAGTGGCATTAGTGTATATGATAAAATCTTTCTCAAAGTCTAGTTTCGCCAAAACCGACACATAACTGATTGCCTTCTTAATCCTTACAAAATCATTTTCGACATCTTAAGTCCAAGAAAAGGAGGGATCTTGCTTTAGAAGATTATCAATTGGTTTGACCATTAAAGAAAAATTAGGAACAAATCTACAGACAAAGTTGATAATTCCCATAAAGGCTTGAACCTCCTTTTTGGAAGCGAGGACATGAAGGTTCAGAATAACAACGATCCTTTCGTGATCTATGCTTATTCCTGAATTAAAAAAAATATGTCCAAGGAGCTTCCCATTGGTAACGCCCAAGATAGATTTAGAAGTATTTAAAGAAATATCGAACTTTCTACATCGCATGAGAACTTTTCTAAGATGACCAAAATGATCCAACCGGTTCTTTGAATAAACAATTAAGCCATCAAGATAAACCTGGATAATCTTACCAATCAGATCATCAAAATCTGTATGCATAGCTCTTTGGAAGGTGGCATCTGCATTAGATAAGACAAAAGACACGAGTTCATAAGAAAATGTGCCCCAGCGTTTAGTAAAAGTGGTTTTGTACCTATCAGTCCTTTTTACCTTGATCTGATTATAACCAGAGAAACCATCAAGTAAGGACATCATTTGTGACCCTGCAAATTGTTGCAAAATCATTTCCATGTTATGGGAGAGGAAAATGGTCTTTTACACTCGCTTTATTTAATGAGATGAAGTCAACGCACAATCGGATCTGACCAGTTGTCTTTCAAACAGGGACCAAAATGGAAACCCACTTAGAATACTTAACCGGGAAAATTATACCAGCTTTCAAAAGTTTTTCCAACTCCTTCCTAATAGTAGCTTCAAGTGCGGGGTTAATGGGTCTTTGTTTTTGCCTAATTGGTTTTATCCCTTCCTTGATAGGAATGGTATGTTGGATGAGAGCAGGATCAAAACCACGAAGATCTTCATATGACCAAGCAAAAACATCTTGAAATTCATGAAGTAAATCAATGAATTTCATCCTTTCTTCATTAGTACATTGGGCACCTATCTTAACATTCCTAGAGGAATTAGGTGTTCCAATGTTCAAGGAAATGGGTTCACCCACTTTCCTTTTTGTCTCCTCTTATTTATGTGTTTCTTTTTTGCCTACATCACTCTATGAAAATGAACTTTCGAGAGGAGTCAAGCCTTTCAGAATTTTGTTGTTTTTCATGGATATAATCTCCTTGGGCTTGAATAGTTCATTTTGTATGAAAAAACAAATGCCTTCGTCACTAGGGAATACGTGCCATGACTTTACATTGTCAGAAATGTGAGGACGATATAAAGATTGAAAAGTACAATCAGGTCTTTGAGGCAGAAGTTGCCGAGTAGGAGATGTTGCAAATACAACTAACCTATCAGCCATTAAATTAAGTTCCCTTTTAACATGAGTGATGTTAAATGATAACAAGTTTGATATAAGCATCCAAATAGATTGGGTGTATCATTTCATCAACTTGTTGCTAGGAGAGTAGATTTTATGTACAAGGTTCACAACAAGTTCAGTGTCCCAAAAAACTGTAAGGTGTCCACAACCTAAATTATAAGCATTTTCAATGCCTAGCAATAATGCTTCAAACTTGATAACGTTATTCATGCAAGAAAATTCTAACCTATAAGAAAATTTGTGAATTTTACCTACAGGTGAGTATAAGATAATACCAGCTCCATTACCTTCATTGGAGCATGAGCCATCGAAGTGCATGCTCCACATACCATCCTCCAGGTCACTTTGTTCTAGGGCAGTGTCACCCTCATCCGCAAAGATGGAGTATACTCCTAGGTCTTCCTCGACATAGTTTACGTTAGGCTATTCAATACTCTATATGTATGGTGATATTCTTCCTTCCCTTAGGACTATACTATTATTTCCATTTCGAGGAATAGATAAGTGTGTTCCGTCAAGAGAAAGATATCCACCTGTCAAGGCTTGCTAGTCTCTTCCTAAGATGATAGAATAGTTACTTACTGGCATTTCAATTACTTGGATGTTGAGGGTTGTCCTTATTTCAAGATGTGCGCACAAAACTAAAGTCATGTCTTTGATTTCACCTATAGTTGACTGTTGTAGACTGTTATAGGAGAGCATGCTTCTAGAATTTTCATTAGTACTTGATAAGCCTAGCTCTTCCATGATGATTTTCGACATTACGCTTGGACCCGAACCACCGTAAATTAGGCAACAATGGGATATTTTATCCATAATTTTTACAGAAATGAAAAATGGAGGGTTTTTTACAGGGTGTCTAAAATTATTTATACCTACTTTATTTACAATAGAATACTCTTCTTTAGCCTCTTTATAAAGATTGGCTATGGTGGAAGATTTTCCTTCCATCAAATTTTTGAGATGCTTTTGTTGTTCAGGGACGACAACCATGTCCAAAAGAGTAGTATCAACCTTGATATTATCCAATTGGTTAAGAATGTTATACTTGGAAGAGGGAAGAGGGGAGGGAACTCCTTGACTGTCAGGAGTTTTGGTATCTTGTACAATGGCATCTTGCGAAGATGAACTCAAACTAGAAGAATTATGAGGGGGATCATATTTTCCTTTTGAAGAATAGGATTTGTTCCTAGTGTTTACGATCATGACATCTTCCGGTTCTACCCAATCTAGAACAACAATGGTGGTTTCAGGCTTTTCTCCAAAGATCTTATCTTTAGCACTCTTCTTAACCTCATAAGTACTTTCTTCATGATTTTCCTCGCAAAAGTTACACCAACTACGAGACATGATGGCTTTGGGCTGATATTTGTTTTCATTGGTATTTCTAAAAGGTGTTGAGGAATAATATGATGCCCCGGGAGTAAGTGAAGGGACATTTCCCTTTCGTTCGTATGCTATCATCCGATTTTTCATATCCTGTATAAGCTGTAGTAGGGAAGACATGTCTGTTTGTTTAACCGAGTCCCCCTTAGGGAGACCTGTTCTTTCTAGCTGTTCTTCATATTCTAGACAAGTATGAAGAGCAGAACCAAGATTATCAATAGCTTTTTTTTCAAGCCTATGCCGATAAGAGGAAGGTAGAGCATTATAGTAATGCATAAATGCATCTTGGTTCTGGGGGTGAATAAGTTCGGGAATTTGATTATACAACTTGGTGAAACGAATATTGAAAGACTTAATAGTCTCACTGTCCTTGTACGCAATGTTATTGTATTCCCGTAATTGTTCGGCTAGGCTCTTAGACTGCCCATAAGTTGACTTGAACCAGTAAACTAACTCTTCCCAAGTGGAAAGAATCTTGGGAGGGAGATCAAAAAAATTTGTTGTTGCTTTCCCTCTGAGAGAGTTGACAAATAATCACATGCAAGTATCATTATCATTATCTCGTATATTGTGACAGGCATTAGAGAATGCTACCAAGTGTTCGTTTGTAGTGACTGTATTATTTTAGAAAAATCTAGGTAGATGCTCTTTAAATTTTGGTAAAATATGAGTAGTAGGTGCTAGATTCAAGGGTGAGGATACGTGCCACGGGGTGGTAGTAGGATCTTCCTTGAATTTAAAATCGCATACTTCTTGATGATCTTAGCAGGGTTGGTAGTAGATTGGACATGAACCTGATGGCTATACAAACTACCAATTACCAATGAGGCCGAAGGTTGAGATGATGAAGCACCTCCAGTACCACCAGAGCCACTTGTAGATGCCATTTTGTAAATCATGGGTGAGGGTGAGAAATGTGAACTAGATGAATCAGACAAATTTCTCCTTATAGTACCTTGTTGGGTTGAAATAATAGCTTTCCTCCTTCCTATTTCAATGATAGGAGTGATTTTAGGAGACAATCCTTTTCTTCTCCTAGAGATGCGAGGATTTGAGGACATGAAAAAGAAGATCAAAACTTTAGGAAAAAGAGAGCTACGACTGATTTCTATTTTGCCTTTGCCTGCCCTCCCAACGTTCGTGAATACTTATATCTTGTTCAATTATTTCCCACGAGCGTTCAAGCTCAACCAGGGTATTAGCAGTTTCTAAGATAGTATTGAATAAAGTTAAGGCAATGTTGGTTTGGTCTTTCAGACCGTGTTCAATATTGGGTTGCCTTGTAGAAGGTATTGTCACGAGGAAAAGAAAATAGTCAAAGAATAAAAAACAAAAGCAAAAATATTCAAAGTTAATCATGAATACAATCAACCAAAGAGATATGGAAGATGTCCCTAGTATGGTCACCAAATAAATGTTGAGTAAAAGGTATGAATTACCTTACTCAATCATTTTCAGATCTTGCCTGACTAGGAAAAGATAGTTGGGAATGTCACCCGGGGTTTATAGCCTCAAAATATTCTCTCAATCCATAAGTATTAATTACAAGGACTGAGGTTGATTATAGTTTAAATATGTTACAAAAATAAAATTTAAAAAAGATTCTAGAACATACACAGATTTTGCAATAAAGTAAACATGGATATCAAAAGCGAAAAGTAACCAAGTCATGAATACACATATATGAGGCATAATAGCAATAAGATTTTATTTCATCTTGAGATACCAAACGTGTTTTTCTCTTTACAAAACCCCTGCAAGGGCATGGACAAAATTCTGATTTAGAGATCCCTGATGAACACCATACAAAAAGACTCCAACATTAAAGTAAAACTGAAATCAATAATTTGGATCATCTTGCCACAAACTGCTACCATTTTGACTTTGCAAGATATCCTTTATCAGCCATAAAACTTAATTCACAAACATACAATAATACACAAACTATCAAGGATGGATCAACACCTATAAAACAAGAGTATGAAAAGTGTGGTTCAGTCTTGAACCTTGTTGTCTACAATAAGACCCTGCTGTCAAGAAGAGAATAAGGCTTTGAATAAAATAAGAAATTAATGAAAACTGAAATTGTCTCATATAACTAAAGAGCAAACCTTAGTCTTGTTTTCTCCTTCTATTCTCCCCTTGTCTCTTCTTCTCATTCAACTTTTATTCTTTCTAAATAAGTTGAAGTAGTTCAACTACTTTATTTAGTTAAGTTGATTTAACTTAAATAATTAGTTTAGGAGAAATAAATAATAATAATTAGTTAAGGGTCTTAATTAATAATAACTAGGTAGGTGGGACCCCTTCTGACTCCTGTCATTTCTTCCTTTTAAGTCATGAAATATAACACACAAAAGATAATCATTTTGACCATATGCCACCCTTGTAACTCCCATGAATATCTTTTAAACTGGATATTTAAATATCAGAAATAATTTATATCATATCCAAAAATGAATATGTATATCCACATTATCCACAAAATATAAAAAATAGAGCTTATTGTCCAAAAATGTTGAAAACCATTAAGCACTGTCCTCATCAACTGAAATCATATAAAACATAATTTAAAAACCATATTTGCCACTTTGTGAGGCAGTTTTCTTTTTTTCACTATTGTTTCCCTTAGAATTTTTTGAGGTAGCCCGTGGTTAATTGGACCCTTGGGGTTGTATGTCATTGATCATATGGGAGTAGTCATCCTTTAAATGAAGGTAGGAAGACACATATTTCGAGGAATCAATGGAGGGATAAGAAGGGGAGGCAACTGTTTTTCCCTTGTCTTGCATAGGTTGGGGAATATCAATTTTCAATCTTTTACTGGCGTGTGAAGACTGAACTGGTGAAACAACAACGATAATTTGGACATTGGGATTAACAAGTGGTCGTAAAGGAAATGACATAGTGGGCCAACCATGATGGTGAGAGACAGGCTGGTTGACGATCTCTTTCCAACCATCATTTGCGGGAACTTCAGGCTGCAAAGACACATGTGGAGGAATGAGAATGTCAGGCATATTCTAAGGAGGCTAGAAAGGGGGTCTTTCTGGTCGAGGGTGCATTATCCCATGGCCAACCCAATTAAAGAACCCATCTTGGAACAACTGGTTCAATTCTTGCGGGTCAACGTCAAAATGGATAGAAAATCTAGGCCTCCTATGGCCTTGATTCCAACTTCCCTTGCCTCTGTTATTTCGACCATTGTTGCCTCTATTGAAAAATCTCATCCTGTAGCAACAATTTGTCAGTAATGAAGCTCTTAATAAACGACACATGACACTATGCTTACATGAATCAAAAGTTGGCTCAAAAATTGACACGAGATACATGCAAATCCATCCATAACAAACGATTCATTAATTTCCATTTGAACAGGGAATGATAGGGTTCATGGGAAATATGGAGGGAGTGTAGTTAGTGAAAAATGGTAGAATGATAGGGAATCCATATACAAATACTGTTCAACAATTAACCAAACAATTTTAACTATGTATAAAAATATAAAAAAATATTAGTCACCAACCCTTGCTATGTTAATTTTTCTTCACTTCCACACAAATTGTTCTTTTAAAATTTATATCACAGAACAAGGATGTGATAAGTGAAATCAGGATCATGGAGGGAATGTAATTAGCGAAAAATGGTAGAATGATAGGGAATCAGTATGGATACTTTTCAAGTGAAACAAATCAAAACATCCTACCTTTGATGCAATCAAAATTTATTTATGTCCAAAATTTTGAAGTTTAACAAATATTCTTTTTCCAAAACAATAATCAAACTAATGCCTTCTTTGACAATTTTCCTGCTGGCCTCCAAATTAGCTTACAAAATAATCTATTTGATATGCCCAAAATTATTTAATCACAATAACCATTGTAACTGCATTATCATTATATGACAGTCACGACAAACAACATCATAATCGCTATAAGAATACAACAATAGCCTTTGAGCCACGATTCATAACATCGACTCCAATAATAATCCTTTAAATCCAAGAGGGTCATGCACAATGTTTCCAAACAACTCATATCCATCATTTATTTAACCACTGTTCAATGCAATCTAATCTAGACATTATCACTCTATTCGAGCCTCAAACATTTCGAACATAGGTGCCCCTTTTTTTCTTTAAATAATTAACATAATGATTGAACCAAGAAAAACAATCATTCATTATTTGGAACATAGGCTTCAACTAACTGTAACTTCGAATGAATAAGTGAGTACAAACTTCATTCCACAATTGCCAATCAAGGGACCAACTAAAATCGTGCCCAAGTAACCGAGCAAGAACAATGCTCTCATCAACTCAAAATTGGAGTAAACAACGTTTCCACTGAAATGTGTAGGGTTCAAGAAATGTCCATGACAATAAGGGTAGAGACAGCAGGGTGGTTCAACCAGAGGGTTTGGCAGTTGCATAGCACGGGAAGTTTACTCCACATAGTGCTTTTCATAGTATAACAAGAATTCACAATGTGGTTATTTAATTTATGAGCTTCCTATAGCAGACTGCAACTTCTAGAAAACAAGTGAACCCAACAATTCTTTCAACATGGCATAGTGGAGGACCAAATAAAAACCCGTGCCCAACCAAAATGATACGAAAAGTGCTCCCATCGAAATTTGGTTAAGCAATTGTCAAGACAACTGTATAATGTTCACCATGCAACAATGACAGTGAGGTCATAAAAAGGCAGGCTAACAACTGAGGGTTTTGCCAGGATAAGGCATGAGATACATAAACATCCACAGGGTCGAAATATGGCACGGGTATACTAGCCACAGAGATCAGTAATATCAATTTATAGGTGAGGCATTCACAAAGCCCAGAGGTTAGACAGATTGGGATAACCCATTTCAACAAAGAAGCTAAACCTAGATACAAAACCATGACAATGTAGGCTAAACCACTACTATTACTCAACATTTTCCTACGAATAATTACACACATCAAGAACCTGCGACCAACCTTTAATGCTAACAATCTCAGAACGACAACCACAGGAAACCAATGATGCAACCATAAACACATAGTTCCAAACACATCATAACAACTTGAGAATCACACAGACCATGAGAAACCAGAGCCAACATTTGATTTAAGGGCAGAGCAATCCTCATGGATGGAAAAGTAAGAAAACATCATACCCGTAAAAGATTGCGCAAGAGGAAAACCCAAGGTTGTATACTTCTTCCATGACCGGGCAAGGCAGAGCAACAACAACTACCAAAGCCGAAAATGCAAGAATGACTAGGTTGACGGGCTCGAGGGGAGTTTGAGTGACGTGCATTTACTGCATGTCGCTTCTCCCCTCAGATCCTCATTTAATTCTTAGTATGAGCCAATCCCACTAGCCAACTCACCATAACACTATATTCAAACCATTAATAACCAAATATCAAACTTTACATATTACTTTTGCAAAGTGCACAATAGTCCAAAGTGAGCCACCCCCTTTCCAATATCAAATTTCTTCAAATGACAACTTGCTAGGAACTCAATCTAATATGTAACTCAAACAATGCGCATAACCATAGTAGCAAGGGTCAAGATCACCCAAACCTTTGCAATGAACAATACACAATATCAACATCAAAACTGGAGTATAATTATTTCATCTAAAAAGGTAGCATAATCATATTTCATGATAGATCATCAAAACCATTTAGCTCCATGTTTTAATCACCCAACCACCACATATCACCATAAACATTTTAACCACGATATGAAACAAATGAGCTGTAGAAAACTATGTTGCTACCATCACATAGGCAAACAAAATATAAGCTTTGCTTATCCACCATAGTGCCATAAGTTAAACAAGGGGGTCCCACCTACTAGTATATTATTAATATAGTTAAATAATAAAGCTTGGAAATCATTTGTGAGCATAGTATTCATCATTGTACTTTCAAGCGTCAATGCCATCTATAAAGTCCATAGACATGTCAATCCAAATAGAATATGGAATGGGTAATGGTTGTAGAGCTCTTGGTGTCTTGACAATTTCACCTTTATTGTGTTGGAAAATATCACATTCGATGAAAAAGATAAGGATGTCCTTCTTCATTCCTTCCCAAAAAAAGGAATAGCGAGCACGAGCATATGTCTTTTGGAAGCCAGAGTGACCAGAGAGAGAAATCCTTATACCATAGGATATTGTCTTACCAAGTGTAGCTGGGGGGCGGGTTAGGGTCCTCTTGAAGTTGCTAAATGACATGTGATATAGTGGGGTGGGTTAGACACTCTTTTCGAACTTCCTCAATCCAAGTAGGAAAAGGTAATGATAAGGCAAAGAGGGAACCTTCGTCCTCATTTTGACTTGACAATGCATCAACCATGACATTGTGTTTGCCTTTTTTATATATGATCTCATAGTCATAGCCCAACATTTTGATCAACCACTTATTCTAAGAATTTTTTTTTGCTATGGTGATCGATTTTGATCTAAAAACGACGTCCCAAGAGATATGGCTGCCAAGTGTGCACAATATGGAGAATGACCATCATTTCCTTTTCATATGTAGACTTTACCAAATTACGACCACTCAAAGCCTGGCTAGTGAAACCCAAAGGTCTACTTTCTTGTGTAGAATTGCACCAATGCTAGTGTCGAAATCATCATATTCCACAACAAAATTTTTGTTGAAATCAAGGGCTGCTAATACTGGGGTAGTTCACATGGCTTGCTTTAAATTTGTGAAGGATTGTTTTGATGCAGGTGTCCAATAAAATGTATTCTTCTTAAGAAGGTCTTTCAATCACCGGACAATTTTTCCATAATGGTGGACACATTTCCGATAATAGCCTGTGAGGCCTAGGAAACCCCGAAGAAATTTTAAGGTCATGGGTCTCAACCAATCCTGCATGGCTTGAATATTTTTGGGGTCCATTCTTACCTCCTCACGACCCACAATGTGTCCCAAGTATTCGACCTCACTCATCCCAAAAGAACACCCAGACTCTTTTACAAACAATTGATTGTCCTGTAACAATTGGAGTACTTTGCAAACATGTTGTAGGTGGGAATCCCAAGTACAACTGTAAATGAGGATGTCATTAAAGAAAACTAGAACAAACTTCCAAATGTAGGGATTCAAGAGTTTATTCATGAGACTTTGGAAGGTAGATGGATCATTGCAAAGTCCAAAAGGCATTACCAAAAATTCATAATGTCCTTCATGAGTTCTGAAAGCGGTCTTCAAAATATCTGCTTCATTCATCCGAATCTAGTGATAACCTGAGCGAAGATCTAATTTTGTGAAGAAACAAACACCCTGGAGTTCATCCAACAGATCATCAATGACATGAATGAGAAAATAATCTTTAATGGTCAATTTATTAAAGATGTGAAAATATAAACACATGCCCCAAGAACCTTATTTTTTCAATACCATCACAACAAGGGATGAATATGGGTTGGTACTTGGGCGAATTACATCGACCTCCAACAATTCCTGCAGTATTTTTTCAATTTCATTTTTTTGAGAAAATGGATACTTGTAGGGCCATACATTGGGGGGATGATTGCCTGGAAGGAGAGGGATGTTGCGATCATGCTCACCCTGGGAAGGGGGTAAGTTTGTGGGTGTCTCAAAGACCCTGTGGTGCTTGTCCAAAACTTGTTGCAGACCAGGATGTATTGTTGGAGATGATTGATCTTGTACCTAGAAGGCATTAAGTTGAGCAATCACACTACGGTGGCTTTTCTTCGGGAGTTTCTCCATCTGGTGAGAACTGATAATTTCTGGGGAGACAACTTGCAGGCCCTAGAGGGTATAAGTGTGAGCATTTTGAGTGAAGCTTGTATATAAATCTTGATCATCCATGGTAATTGGTCCCAAGGTATGAAGCCATTAAACACACAAGACAATATCACAACCACCCATGGCAATGGAAAACATGTGAGTTTTCAAGGTATAATTTCTCATTTGTAGTTTGACATTCTCACAACAGCCCCCACATTTCATTGTACCACCATTATCTATGGGAATTTGAAAATTAGAAATTGGTCTAACAAAGCAATTGACATCTCCAACAACCCTGTGATGAATAAATTATGGGTGCTACCACTATCGATCAACATCACTACCGACCTATGTTTGATGTAGCAATTGATTTTTAATGTTTGTGGAGCAGAAATACCCACTAGGGCATGGAGATAAATGACAACTTCCTTTGGTTCCACAGGAGGTGCTACTGGATCGAGGATGGGGGAAGTTGGTTGTGTGTCCTTGGATTCTGGGGCCTCATATTATAGTCTATCCTTAGAGGAGGTGGGAGTTGACCTGTCAATCTGGAAGAACTTTTGTTCATGAAATTTATGGCTCGATGAATACTTTTCATCATAGAAATAACAAAGTCCTTGCTTTCTATGTTCAACAATTTTTGCTGGAGATTTTTTTTGGACCTTCAAAGTTTGTGTCGGAGCAGGGGCAGTCATTGGACGAGGGTGGGTGGGAACTGGTTGGCCCTGAAGAATGGTCTCTACCTCAATTCTAATTTTCATGCTTGTGTAACACCCCTATTTCCCCTAGTCTATAAATATAATTATTAGCATGGCCAAAACTATAAATAGGTATGCTATGTGACCATTGAAAGACAATGGACCTTTGATTAATTTTGTAATGTGCATATTTGGTTATTAATGCAACATGAAATGTTGAGCTCCTGCTGCAGGGGTTTCCTTCACAGGTTATGATGTCATGAGAGGAATGGTGCAAGAGGGAAGCTATTACTAGTTTAAATGACCATGTTGGGTAATACCCTGTCAAATTGAAAACAATGCAGACCCTGAACTATCCTCAGCCCAAAAATTTGATTGCCAGTTAAGCTGGTAGTTGGGTAGTCTCATTCAAAGAATCAATGAAGGATGGGTATAAGTACCCATCAGAAAGCTTCTGATATGACCCACGAGATCTTGGGGAAGAATACATGAAAGAGAGGTGGGGAGAGACATACATACACACGGATGGGAAAAATCTTGAGCGCTAGAGAAGGAGAGATAGAGAGAGAACTCTCTGGTTCGAGAAGAAATAACATAGGACACCAGTAAATTCTGCTAAGATATTCCCTCATGACATCGTACCTTGGCTTGAGGTTGGTCGACTGCTAGGAAAAATGGTGCAACTTACTTATGGTTGGGTGGAGAGCGACATACCCTTTAGTAATTGTCCTCATCTCCCAAATTTGTAGATAAGTAACTTATTCTGTTTTCGTGTATTGATTTGAAAACACATATGGTTGGACGATCAATATGGTGATTATGAATATGAAAATTTATATGTGATTTTGACTGTGTATTTTCCTGGGGATAATAATATGTTTGCATGGAATATATCCGCGAGGGATATCCCATGTTCTTAACTATAGGCAATCTCCGTCTCTAGTTAATGGTGAATACGAGAAGGGTATGAACATATATAGTTGTTGAGTGTGTAAATAATTCAAATCATCTTAAGTTGAAAGATGAATCAATATCCCTTCTTACCGTAAATGTCGTGTGGCTATTGATATATATATATGTGTGTGTGTGTGTGTGTGTGTGTGTGTGTGTGTGTGTGTGCACCTATGTGTTTCCATGTTTGGATCCCTACAACAAAAGACTACTCACATGATAAGATGAAACAAAGGCACCCTGGGTAGGAAATGGAATGCCTTGGACCCAGGCGAGAATCCTCAAAAACTCAGAAATATTGAGAAGGAATGAAGAAAACCCTCGCAAAATTTAGCTAAGTCCTGGATTGGACTGTTAAGCTAGAGATAAAACCCTTGTTTTTCCTCGGAGGAATAATGACTGTTGATTTGGAACAATGGATAGATCTGGACCCTCTATTGGAGTAGGGACGTGACTAAATCTCGATCATTGATTTGGTGAGAGAATAGATCCCCACCGTCCATCATAGGGTACCAATCAGAGTAAGTCGCGGAGATGGTCTTGGACGAGGAGACTTTAGGGAGAGATATAGACTGTTAATCAGAGAAAGGGTGATATTTGATCTCGACCATCGATCCGATGAGATAAAATAATATTAGTTGTTCTTCGGAGGACATCGTTCGGGGAAAGTTGCGGACCCGGAGGAGATGCACTCTGAAAAAATAACTTTGAGGGATGATCAAGACTGTAGATCGACAAAAGAGAGATTAGATCCTAGCCATTGGTTTTGAGTCATAACCTCCTGTTTTGAGAAGGATGTTGATTATTTAGGTTGGTTGTCATTGATGTCAACCCTTGAAGAAAGTTCGGTAGCACAAATGTTTGGGTAATGAACCCAAGTTTTTTTGAAGTATAATGGTAAGCATTTTAATATATTTGAAGATAATACTATTCTATATGGATAGTACATGTCATTCCATTTCCAGTGGTATGTGAAACATCACATAAATCCTCACGATTAGAGAGTTATGGTCATGTGAAGTTGGAGAACCCTTATGAGTCATCTAGAAGCCCCAAAAGGTCAAAGTAGTCAAAGTGGTTGCAAAGAAGAAATTATTTAAATAATAAAGTGAAGTGATGAGTGTACTATAAGTCAAAGGGGATACAAAAGAAATTATTTAAATAATAAAGTTAATGAAGAAATTACTAAGTGGACAAGTCGTTAGAAGTGGGTTAGCCCTAAAATAAGGAAAGTGGTTTAAGAGATTTTAGAAGGTAAATAATAAAGTGAAGCGATGAGTGTACTATAAG
>ML835639.1:8205-31223 GCA_009831015.1 Picea engelmannii | reverse complement strand
GTGACCAACCTTTAATGCCAACAGTCTCAGAACGACAACCACATGAAACCAAGGATGCAACCATAAACACAGTTCCAAAAACATCATAAAAACTTGAGAATCACACATACCACGAGCAACCAAAGCCAACATTTTATTTAAGGGTAGAGCAATCCTCATGGATGGAAAAGTAAGAAAACATCATACCTGTAAAATATTTCACGAGGAGAAAACCCAAGGCTGTATACTTCTTCCATGACCGGGCAAGGTAGAGCAACAACAACAACTACCAGAGCCAAAAATGCAAGAATGACTAGGGTGACTGGCTTGAGGGGAGTTTGAGTGACGTGTATTTATTGCACATCGCTTCTCCCTTCATATCCTCATTCAATTCTTAGTACGATCCAAACCCACTATCCAACTCACTATAACACTATATTCAAACCATTAATAACCAAATATCAAACTTGCCATATTACTTTTGCAAAGTGCGCGATAGTCCAAAGTGCGCCACCCCCTTGCCAATATCAAATTTCTTCAAATGACAACTTGCTAGGAACACAACCCAATATGAAACTCAAACAATGGGCATAACCATAGTAGCAAGGGTCGAGATCACCCAAACCTTTGCAATGAACAATACACAATATCAACATCAAAACTGGAGTATAATTCTTTCATCCAAAAAGGAAGCTTAATCATATTTCATGAGAGATCATCAAAACCATTTAGCTCCATGTTTTAATCACCCAACCACCACATATCACCATAAACATTTTAACCATGATCTCAAACAAATGAGCTGTAGAAAACTGTGTTGCTACTATCACACATGCAAACAAAATATAAGTGTTTCTTATCCACCAGAGTGCCATAAGTTAAACAAGGGGGTCCCACCTACTAGTATATTATTAATATATTTAAATAATAAAGCTTGGCAATCATTTGTGAGCATAGTATTCATAATTGCAATTTCAAGCGTAAAAAAACTGACAACTCCACAGGGAAATCTGTTTCTAATAGATTAAGAACTCAATATGTCAAGTTTTGTAGACCAGGTGAGTCATAGATCAAAGAATTATTTACCAGAATGATTATGCAACAGGGGAAGTGAGGTTGTTTAAGGGAAAAAATGATCTAGGACTTTGGGAATAGCTCATGAAAAGTGTTACGTATGAGGGGTTTGTTCTTGTATGCATAACATTTGATTGGTCACAGTGAAAGTGTTTATTGTTTTGAGGAGAAAAATTTCTGGTGGAGGGAAGAAAGGGATAGGAGAAAGTAGGGATGAAAATCCAATTATCTATCTAACAGTAGTACCAGAAGCATAAATCAATTTCAGTGATGTCTACAAGGGGGACATCATGACAACTATGTGACTTGATTGTTATTGATCAACAATACTTACAGAATAATATCGTTGTGGCAAAACTGATCGAAAGTTTATTTCTGATAAACAAAAAGAAAAACAACAGAAAAGAACAACAGAAAATGAAAAACAACAGAGCAAAACCAAAACAGTGAAACAAAAAAAGAAACTATAATACACCAGTGACTTCCATGCAGCGTTCATCCTTCAAAACGGTTCCACATAGTGTTTCAAGTGGGAACCATTAGTACTATAGGAAAATAATCACTCTTCCAAGTATTTTAGAAGATAATAATTTGTGCCCGGGACAAAAGCGATTTTAAAAGGACCTAGCCATAAATTTTGAAACTTTGAATGTCTTCCTCTGTTAGCATGGGATGAATCCTAAAGCAAGACTTTCTCATTTACTTTAAACCTGACAGATTTTGCGCTTTTGTTGAAATATTTCTTCACGGTTGTTGTCGTTTCTTTATGTTTTCCAAGGAAAAAATTATTTGTTCCTCTAAAACTAACAATGCATTTATCCTTTTAGGGACATTAGAAGAATTTAATTCTTCAATCTGTAGCATCAGCCGTAGAGAAGAAAGTTCCAGTTCAGTAGGAAAAATAGCTTCTTGACCATAAACAAGCTAAAAGGGAATGCAACCTGTGCTTACCTTGGTATTAGTGTGATCTTTCCAAAGGGCGTAAGTGAGGAGGGTGTGCCATTGATGAGGCTTATCTTCAATGAGCCTCTTTATGATCCTCACCAAATTTTTATTAGTAGACTCGACTTGCCAATTTCCTTGAGGGTAATAAGCTGATGAGGTAAAATGTGTGACTCCCAACTTAGCTAAAATACGAGTCAACTTAGCAGAAATGAAAGCGGGGACGTTATCTGTAATAATTTCTAAAGGAATGCCAAATCTGGAGAAAATATTCGTTTCAAGGAAAGAAATTACCTGTTCATCCTCTGAGTGTTTAAGTGGGACAACTTCAGTCCATTTAGTGAAATAATCTGTGGTTTTCAAGATAAAAACCTGTCCTGCTGAAGACAAAGGATTAATAGGATCGATAAAATCCAGACCCCATTTCGAAAAAGGAAAATCAGGGAGGACAAGTTGAAAAGGCATGGCAGAAAGATGTTCTTTCCCAACGAATTTTTGGCACTTGTCACAAGATCTTGAAAAGTTATAAGAATCTTGAAAAATTGAGGGCCAATAATAACCTTTTCTGATGATTTTAAAAGCAATAATTTTAGCAGAAAAGTGACCACCTACATGAATAACATAATCTGAAGATCCATGAGTTTCCTGTAACAATTTATGTGCTTCTTTATTATTTACACATCGAAGTAATATGCCATCGACATACCTCCTGAACAAAAAGTCTCCTAAAATAATATATCTGGAAGATTCAAGATGAAGCCTTCTCCTTTGATGAGTATCTAAATCATCTAGGCATTTATGATATCGCAAGTAATACACCGGATTTTTATACTAGGGATGTTCAACTATAGGAAAGGTTTGACTCTCAATGTAAAATAATGTTGAAAGAGGATTATCCTATTCATCAATTTCTTCACTTTCTTCAGCGTGTTGAGCTAAGTGAAGGGCTAAGTCTCATCCCTTAATTGTTTTTGAAGTCACGATGGTTAAATCATGCTCCGGGATATTGGCAAACCAATGTGTAAGCTTCCCTAAAAGATAAGTCTGTGAAAGCAAAAACTTGACAGCAGGCAAAGGGACTTTTACATGTGTGTGCTTTCCTAGGATAAAGTGGCGAAATTTCTCCATAGCTTTAACAAGAGAAAAAACATTTTTTTCGATACAAGAATACTTGAATTCATCATCTGATAAGATTTGACTCATGTAAGCTACTAGTTTTTCATTATTCTGGTCATCACATTGTAAGAGAATAGCAGAAATTGCTTCCTCAGTGGCATTAGTGTATATGATAAAATCTTTCTCAAAGTCTAGTTTCGCCAAAACCGACACATAACTGATTGCCTTCTTAATCCTTACAAAATCATTTTCGACATCTTAAGTCCAAGAAAAGGAGGGATCTTGCTTTAGAAGATTATCAATTGGTTTGACCATTAAAGAAAAATTAGGAACAAATCTACAGACAAAGTTGATAATTCCCATAAAGGCTTGAACCTCCTTTTTGGAAGCGAGGACATGAAGGTTCAGAATAACAACGATCCTTTCGTGATCTATGCTTATTCCTGAATTAAAAAAAATATGTCCAAGGAGCTTCCCATTGGTAACGCCCAAGATAGATTTAGAAGTATTTAAAGAAATATCGAACTTTCTACATCGCATGAGAACTTTTCTAAGATGACCAAAATGATCCAACCGGTTCTTTGAATAAACAATTAAGCCATCAAGATAAACCTGGATAATCTTACCAATCAGATCATCAAAATCTGTATGCATAGCTCTTTGGAAGGTGGCATCTGCATTAGATAAGACAAAAGACACGAGTTCATAAGAAAATGTGCCCCAGCGTTTAGTAAAAGTGGTTTTGTACCTATCAGTCCTTTTTACCTTGATCTGATTATAACCAGAGAAACCATCAAGTAAGGACATCATTTGTGACCCTGCAAATTGTTGCAAAATCATTTCCATGTTATGGGAGAGGAAAATGGTCTTTTACACTCGCTTTATTTAATGAGATGAAGTCAACGCACAATCGGATCTGACCAGTTGTCTTTCAAACAGGGACCAAAATGGAAACCCACTTAGAATACTTAACCGGGAAAATTATACCAGCTTTCAAAAGTTTTTCCAACTCCTTCCTAATAGTAGCTTCAAGTGCGGGGTTAATGGGTCTTTGTTTTTGCCTAATTGGTTTTATCCCTTCCTTGATAGGAATGGTATGTTGGATGAGAGCAGGATCAAAACCACGAAGATCTTCATATGACCAAGCAAAAACATCTTGAAATTCATGAAGTAAATCAATGAATTTCATCCTTTCTTCATTAGTACATTGGGCACCTATCTTAACATTCCTAGAGGAATTAGGTGTTCCAATGTTCAAGGAAATGGGTTCACCCACTTTCCTTTTTGTCTCCTCTTATTTATGTGTTTCTTTTTTGCCTACATCACTCTATGAAAATGAACTTTCGAGAGGAGTCAAGCCTTTCAGAATTTTGTTGTTTTTCATGGATATAATCTCCTTGGGCTTGAATAGTTCATTTTGTATGAAAAAACAAATGCCTTCGTCACTAGGGAATACGTGCCATGACTTTACATTGTCAGAAATGTGAGGACGATATAAAGATTGAAAAGTACAATCAGGTCTTTGAGGCAGAAGTTGCCGAGTAGGAGATGTTGCAAATACAACTAACCTATCAGCCATTAAATTAAGTTCCCTTTTAACATGAGTGATGTTAAATGATAACAAGTTTGATATAAGCATCCAAATAGATTGGGTGTATCATTTCATCAACTTGTTGCTAGGAGAGTAGATTTTATGTACAAGGTTCACAACAAGTTCAGTGTCCCAAAAAACTGTAAGGTGTCCACAACCTAAATTATAAGCATTTTCAATGCCTAGCAATAATGCTTCAAACTTGATAACGTTATTCATGCAAGAAAATTCTAACCTATAAGAAAATTTGTGAATTTTACCTACAGGTGAGTATAAGATAATACCAGCTCCATTACCTTCATTGGAGCATGAGCCATCGAAGTGCATGCTCCACATACCATCCTCCAGGTCACTTTGTTCTAGGGCAGTGTCACCCTCATCCGCAAAGATGGAGTATACTCCTAGGTCTTCCTCGACATAGTTTACGTTAGGCTATTCAATACTCTATATGTATGGTGATATTCTTCCTTCCCTTAGGACTATACTATTATTTCCATTTCGAGGAATAGATAAGTGTGTTCCGTCAAGAGAAAGATATCCACCTGTCAAGGCTTGCTAGTCTCTTCCTAAGATGATAGAATAGTTACTTACTGGCATTTCAATTACTTGGATGTTGAGGGTTGTCCTTATTTCAAGATGTGCGCACAAAACTAAAGTCATGTCTTTGATTTCACCTATAGTTGACTGTTGTAGACTGTTATAGGAGAGCATGCTTCTAGAATTTTCATTAGTACTTGATAAGCCTAGCTCTTCCATGATGATTTTCGACATTACGCTTGGACCCGAACCACCGTAAATTAGGCAACAATGGGATATTTTATCCATAATTTTTACAGAAATGAAAAATGGAGGGTTTTTTACAGGGTGTCTAAAATTATTTATACCTACTTTATTTACAATAGAATACTCTTCTTTAGCCTCTTTATAAAGATTGGCTATGGTGGAAGATTTTCCTTCCATCAAATTTTTGAGATGCTTTTGTTGTTCAGGGACGACAACCATGTCCAAAAGAGTAGTATCAACCTTGATATTATCCAATTGGTTAAGAATGTTATACTTGGAAGAGGGAAGAGGGGAGGGAACTCCTTGACTGTCAGGAGTTTTGGTATCTTGTACAATGGCATCTTGCGAAGATGAACTCAAACTAGAAGAATTATGAGGGGGATCATATTTTCCTTTTGAAGAATAGGATTTGTTCCTAGTGTTTACGATCATGACATCTTCCGGTTCTACCCAATCTAGAACAACAATGGTGGTTTCAGGCTTTTCTCCAAAGATCTTATCTTTAGCACTCTTCTTAACCTCATAAGTACTTTCTTCATGATTTTCCTCGCAAAAGTTACACCAACTACGAGACATGATGGCTTTGGGCTGATATTTGTTTTCATTGGTATTTCTAAAAGGTGTTGAGGAATAATATGATGCCCCGGGAGTAAGTGAAGGGACATTTCCCTTTCGTTCGTATGCTATCATCCGATTTTTCATATCCTGTATAAGCTGTAGTAGGGAAGACATGTCTGTTTGTTTAACCGAGTCCCCCTTAGGGAGACCTGTTCTTTCTAGCTGTTCTTCATATTCTAGACAAGTATGAAGAGCAGAACCAAGATTATCAATAGCTTTTTTTTCAAGCCTATGCCGATAAGAGGAAGGTAGAGCATTATAGTAATGCATAAATGCATCTTGGTTCTGGGGGTGAATAAGTTCGGGAATTTGATTATACAACTTGGTGAAACGAATATTGAAAGACTTAATAGTCTCACTGTCCTTGTACGCAATGTTATTGTATTCCCGTAATTGTTCGGCTAGGCTCTTAGACTGCCCATAAGTTGACTTGAACCAGTAAACTAACTCTTCCCAAGTGGAAAGAATCTTGGGAGGGAGATCAAAAAAATTTGTTGTTGCTTTCCCTCTGAGAGAGTTGACAAATAATCACATGCAAGTATCATTATCATTATCTCGTATATTGTGACAGGCATTAGAGAATGCTACCAAGTGTTCGTTTGTAGTGACTGTATTATTTTAGAAAAATCTAGGTAGATGCTCTTTAAATTTTGGTAAAATATGAGTAGTAGGTGCTAGATTCAAGGGTGAGGATACGTGCCACGGGGTGGTAGTAGGATCTTCCTTGAATTTAAAATCGCATACTTCTTGATGATCTTAGCAGGGTTGGTAGTAGATTGGACATGAACCTGATGGCTATACAAACTACCAATTACCAATGAGGCCGAAGGTTGAGATGATGAAGCACCTCCAGTACCACCAGAGCCACTTGTAGATGCCATTTTGTAAATCATGGGTGAGGGTGAGAAATGTGAACTAGATGAATCAGACAAATTTCTCCTTATAGTACCTTGTTGGGTTGAAATAATAGCTTTCCTCCTTCCTATTTCAATGATAGGAGTGATTTTAGGAGACAATCCTTTTCTTCTCCTAGAGATGCGAGGATTTGAGGACATGAAAAAGAAGATCAAAACTTTAGGAAAAAGAGAGCTACGACTGATTTCTATTTTGCCTTTGCCTGCCCTCCCAACGTTCGTGAATACTTATATCTTGTTCAATTATTTCCCACGAGCGTTCAAGCTCAACCAGGGTATTAGCAGTTTCTAAGATAGTATTGAATAAAGTTAAGGCAATGTTGGTTTGGTCTTTCAGACCGTGTTCAATATTGGGTTGCCTTGTAGAAGGTATTGTCACGAGGAAAAGAAAATAGTCAAAGAATAAAAAACAAAAGCAAAAATATTCAAAGTTAATCATGAATACAATCAACCAAAGAGATATGGAAGATGTCCCTAGTATGGTCACCAAATAAATGTTGAGTAAAAGGTATGAATTACCTTACTCAATCATTTTCAGATCTTGCCTGACTAGGAAAAGATAGTTGGGAATGTCACCCGGGGTTTATAGCCTCAAAATATTCTCTCAATCCATAAGTATTAATTACAAGGACTGAGGTTGATTATAGTTTAAATATGTTACAAAAATAAAATTTAAAAAAGATTCTAGAACATACACAGATTTTGCAATAAAGTAAACATGGATATCAAAAGCGAAAAGTAACCAAGTCATGAATACACATATATGAGGCATAATAGCAATAAGATTTTATTTCATCTTGAGATACCAAACGTGTTTTTCTCTTTACAAAACCCCTGCAAGGGCATGGACAAAATTCTGATTTAGAGATCCCTGATGAACACCATACAAAAAGACTCCAACATTAAAGTAAAACTGAAATCAATAATTTGGATCATCTTGCCACAAACTGCTACCATTTTGACTTTGCAAGATATCCTTTATCAGCCATAAAACTTAATTCACAAACATACAATAATACACAAACTATCAAGGATGGATCAACACCTATAAAACAAGAGTATGAAAAGTGTGGTTCAGTCTTGAACCTTGTTGTCTACAATAAGACCCTGCTGTCAAGAAGAGAATAAGGCTTTGAATAAAATAAGAAATTAATGAAAACTGAAATTGTCTCATATAACTAAAGAGCAAACCTTAGTCTTGTTTTCTCCTTCTATTCTCCCCTTGTCTCTTCTTCTCATTCAACTTTTATTCTTTCTAAATAAGTTGAAGTAGTTCAACTACTTTATTTAGTTAAGTTGATTTAACTTAAATAATTAGTTTAGGAGAAATAAATAATAATAATTAGTTAAGGGTCTTAATTAATAATAACTAGGTAGGTGGGACCCCTTCTGACTCCTGTCATTTCTTCCTTTTAAGTCATGAAATATAACACACAAAAGATAATCATTTTGACCATATGCCACCCTTGTAACTCCCATGAATATCTTTTAAACTGGATATTTAAATATCAGAAATAATTTATATCATATCCAAAAATGAATATGTATATCCACATTATCCACAAAATATAAAAAATAGAGCTTATTGTCCAAAAATGTTGAAAACCATTAAGCACTGTCCTCATCAACTGAAATCATATAAAACATAATTTAAAAACCATATTTGCCACTTTGTGAGGCAGTTTTCTTTTTTTCACTATTGTTTCCCTTAGAATTTTTTGAGGTAGCCCGTGGTTAATTGGACCCTTGGGGTTGTATGTCATTGATCATATGGGAGTAGTCATCCTTTAAATGAAGGTAGGAAGACACATATTTCGAGGAATCAATGGAGGGATAAGAAGGGGAGGCAACTGTTTTTCCCTTGTCTTGCATAGGTTGGGGAATATCAATTTTCAATCTTTTACTGGCGTGTGAAGACTGAACTGGTGAAACAACAACGATAATTTGGACATTGGGATTAACAAGTGGTCGTAAAGGAAATGACATAGTGGGCCAACCATGATGGTGAGAGACAGGCTGGTTGACGATCTCTTTCCAACCATCATTTGCGGGAACTTCAGGCTGCAAAGACACATGTGGAGGAATGAGAATGTCAGGCATATTCTAAGGAGGCTAGAAAGGGGGTCTTTCTGGTCGAGGGTGCATTATCCCATGGCCAACCCAATTAAAGAACCCATCTTGGAACAACTGGTTCAATTCTTGCGGGTCAACGTCAAAATGGATAGAAAATCTAGGCCTCCTATGGCCTTGATTCCAACTTCCCTTGCCTCTGTTATTTCGACCATTGTTGCCTCTATTGAAAAATCTCATCCTGTAGCAACAATTTGTCAGTAATGAAGCTCTTAATAAACGACACATGACACTATGCTTACATGAATCAAAAGTTGGCTCAAAAATTGACACGAGATACATGCAAATCCATCCATAACAAACGATTCATTAATTTCCATTTGAACAGGGAATGATAGGGTTCATGGGAAATATGGAGGGAGTGTAGTTAGTGAAAAATGGTAGAATGATAGGGAATCCATATACAAATACTGTTCAACAATTAACCAAACAATTTTAACTATGTATAAAAATATAAAAAAATATTAGTCACCAACCCTTGCTATGTTAATTTTTCTTCACTTCCACACAAATTGTTCTTTTAAAATTTATATCACAGAACAAGGATGTGATAAGTGAAATCAGGATCATGGAGGGAATGTAATTAGCGAAAAATGGTAGAATGATAGGGAATCAGTATGGATACTTTTCAAGTGAAACAAATCAAAACATCCTACCTTTGATGCAATCAAAATTTATTTATGTCCAAAATTTTGAAGTTTAACAAATATTCTTTTTCCAAAACAATAATCAAACTAATGCCTTCTTTGACAATTTTCCTGCTGGCCTCCAAATTAGCTTACAAAATAATCTATTTGATATGCCCAAAATTATTTAATCACAATAACCATTGTAACTGCATTATCATTATATGACAGTCACGACAAACAACATCATAATCGCTATAAGAATACAACAATAGCCTTTGAGCCACGATTCATAACATCGACTCCAATAATAATCCTTTAAATCCAAGAGGGTCATGCACAATGTTTCCAAACAACTCATATCCATCATTTATTTAACCACTGTTCAATGCAATCTAATCTAGACATTATCACTCTATTCGAGCCTCAAACATTTCGAACATAGGTGCCCCTTTTTTTCTTTAAATAATTAACATAATGATTGAACCAAGAAAAACAATCATTCATTATTTGGAACATAGGCTTCAACTAACTGTAACTTCGAATGAATAAGTGAGTACAAACTTCATTCCACAATTGCCAATCAAGGGACCAACTAAAATCGTGCCCAAGTAACCGAGCAAGAACAATGCTCTCATCAACTCAAAATTGGAGTAAACAACGTTTCCACTGAAATGTGTAGGGTTCAAGAAATGTCCATGACAATAAGGGTAGAGACAGCAGGGTGGTTCAACCAGAGGGTTTGGCAGTTGCATAGCACGGGAAGTTTACTCCACATAGTGCTTTTCATAGTATAACAAGAATTCACAATGTGGTTATTTAATTTATGAGCTTCCTATAGCAGACTGCAACTTCTAGAAAACAAGTGAACCCAACAATTCTTTCAACATGGCATAGTGGAGGACCAAATAAAAACCCGTGCCCAACCAAAATGATACGAAAAGTGCTCCCATCGAAATTTGGTTAAGCAATTGTCAAGACAACTGTATAATGTTCACCATGCAACAATGACAGTGAGGTCATAAAAAGGCAGGCTAACAACTGAGGGTTTTGCCAGGATAAGGCATGAGATACATAAACATCCACAGGGTCGAAATATGGCACGGGTATACTAGCCACAGAGATCAGTAATATCAATTTATAGGTGAGGCATTCACAAAGCCCAGAGGTTAGACAGATTGGGATAACCCATTTCAACAAAGAAGCTAAACCTAGATACAAAACCATGACAATGTAGGCTAAACCACTACTATTACTCAACATTTTCCTACGAATAATTACACACATCAAGAACCTGCGACCAACCTTTAATGCTAACAATCTCAGAACGACAACCACAGGAAACCAATGATGCAACCATAAACACATAGTTCCAAACACATCATAACAACTTGAGAATCACACAGACCATGAGAAACCAGAGCCAACATTTGATTTAAGGGCAGAGCAATCCTCATGGATGGAAAAGTAAGAAAACATCATACCCGTAAAAGATTGCGCAAGAGGAAAACCCAAGGTTGTATACTTCTTCCATGACCGGGCAAGGCAGAGCAACAACAACTACCAAAGCCGAAAATGCAAGAATGACTAGGTTGACGGGCTCGAGGGGAGTTTGAGTGACGTGCATTTACTGCATGTCGCTTCTCCCCTCAGATCCTCATTTAATTCTTAGTATGAGCCAATCCCACTAGCCAACTCACCATAACACTATATTCAAACCATTAATAACCAAATATCAAACTTTACATATTACTTTTGCAAAGTGCACAATAGTCCAAAGTGAGCCACCCCCTTTCCAATATCAAATTTCTTCAAATGACAACTTGCTAGGAACTCAATCTAATATGTAACTCAAACAATGCGCATAACCATAGTAGCAAGGGTCAAGATCACCCAAACCTTTGCAATGAACAATACACAATATCAACATCAAAACTGGAGTATAATTATTTCATCTAAAAAGGTAGCATAATCATATTTCATGATAGATCATCAAAACCATTTAGCTCCATGTTTTAATCACCCAACCACCACATATCACCATAAACATTTTAACCACGATATGAAACAAATGAGCTGTAGAAAACTATGTTGCTACCATCACATAGGCAAACAAAATATAAGCTTTGCTTATCCACCATAGTGCCATAAGTTAAACAAGGGGGTCCCACCTACTAGTATATTATTAATATAGTTAAATAATAAAGCTTGGAAATCATTTGTGAGCATAGTATTCATCATTGTACTTTCAAGCGTCAATGCCATCTATAAAGTCCATAGACATGTCAATCCAAATAGAATATGGAATGGGTAATGGTTGTAGAGCTCTTGGTGTCTTGACAATTTCACCTTTATTGTGTTGGAAAATATCACATTCGATGAAAAAGATAAGGATGTCCTTCTTCATTCCTTCCCAAAAAAAGGAATAGCGAGCACGAGCATATGTCTTTTGGAAGCCAGAGTGACCAGAGAGAGAAATCCTTATACCATAGGATATTGTCTTACCAAGTGTAGCTGGGGGGCGGGTTAGGGTCCTCTTGAAGTTGCTAAATGACATGTGATATAGTGGGGTGGGTTAGACACTCTTTTCGAACTTCCTCAATCCAAGTAGGAAAAGGTAATGATAAGGCAAAGAGGGAACCTTCGTCCTCATTTTGACTTGACAATGCATCAACCATGACATTGTGTTTGCCTTTTTTATATATGATCTCATAGTCATAGCCCAACATTTTGATCAACCACTTATTCTAAGAATTTTTTTTTGCTATGGTGATCGATTTTGATCTAAAAACGACGTCCCAAGAGATATGGCTGCCAAGTGTGCACAATATGGAGAATGACCATCATTTCCTTTTCATATGTAGACTTTACCAAATTACGACCACTCAAAGCCTGGCTAGTGAAACCCAAAGGTCTACTTTCTTGTGTAGAATTGCACCAATGCTAGTGTCGAAATCATCATATTCCACAACAAAATTTTTGTTGAAATCAAGGGCTGCTAATACTGGGGTAGTTCACATGGCTTGCTTTAAATTTGTGAAGGATTGTTTTGATGCAGGTGTCCAATAAAATGTATTCTTCTTAAGAAGGTCTTTCAATCACCGGACAATTTTTCCATAATGGTGGACACATTTCCGATAATAGCCTGTGAGGCCTAGGAAACCCCGAAGAAATTTTAAGGTCATGGGTCTCAACCAATCCTGCATGGCTTGAATATTTTTGGGGTCCATTCTTACCTCCTCACGACCCACAATGTGTCCCAAGTATTCGACCTCACTCATCCCAAAAGAACACCCAGACTCTTTTACAAACAATTGATTGTCCTGTAACAATTGGAGTACTTTGCAAACATGTTGTAGGTGGGAATCCCAAGTACAACTGTAAATGAGGATGTCATTAAAGAAAACTAGAACAAACTTCCAAATGTAGGGATTCAAGAGTTTATTCATGAGACTTTGGAAGGTAGATGGATCATTGCAAAGTCCAAAAGGCATTACCAAAAATTCATAATGTCCTTCATGAGTTCTGAAAGCGGTCTTCAAAATATCTGCTTCATTCATCCGAATCTAGTGATAACCTGAGCGAAGATCTAATTTTGTGAAGAAACAAACACCCTGGAGTTCATCCAACAGATCATCAATGACATGAATGAGAAAATAATCTTTAATGGTCAATTTATTAAGGATGTGAAAATATAAACACATGCACCAAGAACCTTATTTTTTCAATACCATCACAACAAGGGATGAATATGGGTTGGTACTTGGGTGAATTACATCGGCCTCCAGCAATTCCTGCAGTATTTTTTCAATTTCATTTTTTTGAGAAAATGGATACTTGTAGGGCCATACATTGGGGGGATGATTTCCTGGAAGGAGAGGGATGTTGTGATCATGCTCACCCTGGGAAGGGTGTAAGTTTGTGGGTGTCTCAAAGACCCTGTGGTGCTTGTCCAAAACTTGTTGCAGATCATGATGTATTGTTGGAGATGATTGATCTTGTACCTAGAAGGCATTAAGTTGAGCAATCACACTACGGTGGCTTTTCTTTGGGAGTTTCTCCATCCGGTGAGAACTGATAATTTATGGGGAGACAACTTGCAGGCCCTAGAGGGTATAAGTGTGAGCATTTTGAGTGAATCTTGTATATAAATATTGATCATCCATGGTAATTGGTCCCAAGGTGTGAAGCCATTAAACACACAAGACAATATCACAACCACCCATGGCAATGGAAAACATGTGAGTTTTCAAGGTATAATTTCTCATTTGTAGTTTGATATTCTCACAACAGCCCCCACATTTCATTGTACCACCATTATCTATGGGAATTTGAAAATTAGAAACTGGTCTAACAAAGCAATTGACATCTCCAACAACCCCGCGATGAATAAATTATGGGTGCTACCACTATCGATCAACATCACTACCGACCTATGTTTGATGTAGCAATTGATTTTTAATGTTTGTGGAGCAGAAATACCCACTAGGGCATGGAGATAAATGACAACTTCCTCCGGTTCCACAGGAGGTGCTACTGGATCGAGGATGGGGGAAGTTGGTTGTGTGTCCTTGGATTCTGGGGCCTCATATGATAGTCTATCCTTAGAGGAGGTGGGAGTTGACCTATCAATCTGGAAGAACTTTTGTTCATGAAATTTATGGCTCGATGAATACTTTTCATCATAGAAATAGCAAAGTCCTTGCTTCCGATGTTCAACCATTTTTGCCGGAGATATTTTTTGGACCTTCAAAGTTTGTGTCGGAGTAGGGGCAGTCATTGGACGAGGGTGGGTGGGAACTGGTTGGCCCTGAAGAATGGTCTCTACCTCAATTCTAATTTTCATGCTTGTGTAACACCCCTATTTCCCCCAGTCTATAAATATAATTATTAGCATGGCCAAAACTATAAATAGGTATGCTATGTGACCATTGAAAGACAATGGACCTTTGATTAATTTTGTAATGTGCATATTTGGTTGTTAATGCAACATGAAATGTTGAGCTCCTGCTGCAGGGGTTTCCTTCACAGGTTATGATGTCATGAGAGGAATGGTGCAAGAGGGAAGCTATTACTAGTTTAAATGACCATGTTGGGTAATACCCTGTCAAATTGAAAACAATGTAGACCTTGAACTATCCTCAGCCCAAAAATTTGATTGCCAGTTAAGTTGGTAGTTGGGTAGTCTCATTCAAAGAATCAATGAAGGATGGGTAGAAGTACCCATCGGAAAGCTTCTGATATGACCCACAAGATCTTGGGGAAAAATACACGAAAGAGAGGCGGGGAGAGACATACATACACATGGATGGGAAAAATCTTGAGCACTAGAGAAGGAGAGATAGAGAGAGAACTCTCTGGTTCGAGAAGAAAGAACATAGGACATCGGTAAATTCTGCTGAGATATTCTCTCATGACATCGTACCTTGGCTTGAGGCTGGTCGACTGCTAGGAAAAATGGTGCAACTTACCTATGGTTGGGTGGAGAGTGACATACCCTTTAGTAGTTGTCCTCATCTCCCAAATTTGTAAATAAGTAACTTATTATGTTTTCGTGTATTGATTTGAAAACACATATGGTTGGACGATCAGTATGGTGATTATGAATATGAAAATTTATATGTGATTTTGACTGTGTATTTTCCTGGGGATAATAATATGTTTGCATGGAATATATCTGCTAGGGATATCCCATGTTCTTAACTATAGGCAATCTCCGTCTCTAGCAAAATAAATTCAAGTATATGTCTATGAAAAGCTTGTGTTAATGGTGAATACGAGAAGGGCATGAACATATATAGTTGTTGAGTGTTTAAATAATTCAAATCATCTTAAGTTGAAAGATGAATCGGTATCCCTTCTTACCGTAAATGTCGTGTGGCTATTGATATATATGTGTGTGTGTGTGTGTGTGTGTGTGCACCTATGTGTCGCCATGTTTGGATCCCTACAACAAAAGACTACTCACATGATAAGATGAAACAAAGGCACCCTGGGTAGGAAATGGAATGCCTTGGACCCAGGCGAGGATCCTCAAAAACTCAGAAATCTTGAGAAGGAATGAAGAAAACCCTCGCAAAATTTAGCTAAGTCCTGGATTGGACTGTTAAGCTAGGGATAAAACCCTTGTTTTTCCTCGGAGGAATAGTGACTGTTGATTTGGAACAATGGATAGATCTGGAACCTCTATTGGAGTAGGGACACGACTAAATCTCGATCATTGATTTGGTGAGAGAATAGATCCCCACCGTCCATCATAGGGTACCAATCAGAGTAAGTCGCGGAGACGGTCTTCGACGAGGAGACTTTAGGGAGAGATATAGACTGTTAATCAGAGAAAGGGTGATATTTAATCTTGACCATCGATCCAATGAGATAAAATAATATTAGTCATTCTTCGGAGGACATCATTCGGGGAAAGTTGCGGACCCAGAGGAGATGCACTCTGAAAAAATAACTTTGAGGGATGATCAAGACTGTAGATCGACAAAAGAGAGATTAGATCCTAGCCATTGGTTTTGAGTCATAACCTCCTGTTTTGAGAAGGATGTTGATTATTTGGGTTGGTTTTCATTGATGTCAACCCTTGAAGAAAGTCCGATAGCACAATTGTTTGGGTAATGAACCCAAGTTTTTTTGAAGTATAATAGTAAGCATTTTAATATATTTGAAGGTAATACTATTCTATATGGATAGTACATGTCATTCCATTTCCAGTGGCATGTGAAACATCACATAAATCCTCACGATTAGAGATTTATGGTCATGTGAAGTTGGAGAACCCTTATGAGTCATCTAGAAGCCCCAAAAGGTCAAAGTAGTCAAAGTGGTTGCAAAGAAGAAATTATTTAAATAATAAAGTTAATGAAGAAATTACTAAGTGGACAAGTCGTTAGAAGTGGGTTAGCCCTAAAATAAGGAAAGTGGTTTAAGAGATTTTAGAAGGTAAATAATAAAGTGAAGCGATGAGTGTACTATAAGTCAAAGTGGATACAAAAGAAATTATTTAAATAATATATTTAGTGGAGAAATTACTAAGTGGACAAGTGATTAGAAGTGGGTTAGCCCTAAAATAAGGAAAGTGGGTTAAGATGATTAAAAGGTAACCCCTTCAAGAAGCTACACAAAAGTATAAATAAGAGGCAAAGGTATCTCATTTTAATCACACTTGAGCATATTGAATATATACAAGTGACTAAGGTAACCAAAGGATATCTAAGCCGAATTTCAGAGGGAAGGTGAAGCAAAGAAGGCCAAAATTCAAGGGAGGATAAATTCTTTTGATGATGCTTTCTAAGGTATGTTATTTACAGGTCATCTCACCATTTTCGCAATAATTTTTTTTCTAGAATGATTCAGACCATGAAATAGGGAGGCTGTTGAAGAAACATATCCAAGTAGATGTGATAAAAATTTAAGCTTGTGGGTCGTTGTATTTTTGGTGTTACACTCCGTGGAAATAGGGTTTCTGGCTAGTCCTTAAACTAGTCTAAAACAAGTGTTTTGTGTAAAAACGTCATAATTTATTCATAAAAGATACAAATTCAGTAAGACCAAATGTATTGGCTAGATTACAGTATGTAGTATGTTGTGTACCATTTTCAGATCTATAAAAAACATATTCCATGCGGGGCATTCTCTACAAGTTCGATCTCTAAAATAAGCCAGAATTCAACAAGGTATGCCATTTTTGCTATAACTCCTTTTCTGAGAGGTTCCAAGTAGTGAAAGTATGGAGGAATTTCATAAAAGACACTGAAGAACATTGTGTACCATTTTCAGATCTTTATTCATTACATGTACATAGTTATGATTATTGCAAGTTAGGGTTGTTGACTAATCCAAAATTAGTCACGTGAGACTAAAGTAAAGTTTGATAAAATGCTAGTTTCGTGTTGTTAAAGTTAAGGAAGGTTTGCAGGTATGTGATCATATACACCAGGCATATTGCAGAGTTACAAATCAGATTTGAATGATGAAATTGATGAGGGATTTTGGTTGAGGTATGTTACAAATAGAGGTTGTATAACAGTGAGGTTGTGGCACATGGTTTGATGTAATGGTTATGATATTTGGTTATGGATAGTGTGATGTATTTCTAAAGAAACTTTGATGGTTATATTGATATATGTATTTGGTATAAGGTTGAGGTACAGGTTGGTGCATGGTTGATGCACTTGTTTATGGTACATGCTGATTATATGTTGTTTGGTTGAGGTTGGGGCATGGTTGATGCACTTGTTTATGGTACAGGTTGATTACAGGTGGATTGGTACAAGTTTACAATAATATATTTCACAATGATAATGTGATAATTTTTCCATCATTCTACTTTTATTTCAAGGTGGTTGGACGGGGCAAGGACAGGTGGTTGTAGCCACCTTCCGGTTGTAACTAGAGAACATAGGGGGTTGTAGCCTCCTTCTGGTTGTGGCAAAAGAATTGGGGATTTGAAGCTTCCCTCAGGTTGTAGCTTGAGAAACTAGGGGGTTGGAGCCTCCTTCCAGTTGCAACTGGAAGGCAAAGGAAGTTGGTGCTTCCAAAGAATGTAATTCTTAAAGATATATAAGAAAAAACATTATGTGGTTTTCTCCCGCTTTGGGTTTCCACGTAAAAACACTGGTGTACTGTGTATGTGTATGATTGCTCATTTGTTCATTGTTTATTTACTATGAAACTATTGGATGATAATACTACATTGATATAACACTTGCATTTTGTAGTAAAAAAAGATTATATTGCTCTATTACTAATTCACCCCCCCATTCAGTAATCCAACAATTGGTATCAGAGCCGGTTCCTTCAAGAATCGGTTTAACCACCGAAAGGTAGACCATGGAGAGAAAGAACATGTATAAACATGGAATACCACAGTTTGATGGACAAAATAATGCATTTTGGAGCATAAGGATGAAAACATATATACATGCACATGGATTTGAAATTTGACAATCTATAGTAGATGGATACAAAGAACCAACGGTTCCACCAACAAGTGAAAGAGCAATAAAAATCGGTCAAAATAATTTCTAAGCCACAAATTCACTTCTGAATGGTCTTGGTGAATCGGTATACACCAAAGTTATGCATTGTAAATCCGCTAAGGATATTTGGGACAAAATTCAAAATATTTATGAAGGAGATTCAAAAGTCAAAGCAACAAAGCTTCAAACTTACAGAGGTCAATTTGAACAACTAAAGATGAAGGAAGATGGGAATATTGCAGCTTACTTCTTACGATTCGATGAAATAGGAAATGCAATCATAGGATTGGGAGAAGAAATCAAAGAATCTGTAATTGTTCAACAGGTACTAAGATCTCTTCCTATGAGATTTGATCCTAAGATTTCAAAACTAGAAGAAATAACATATCTAGACTCAATAAACATGGATGACCTACATGGAGCCTTCACAGAATATGAAATGAGAATCGAACAGGAAAATCCACATATAAAAGAAGTAGCTTTCAAAGCATCCAAAAGGTCAAAGCAAAAGGGAAAGCAAAAAGAAAAAGAACATAGCAGCATGAGTGACATCTCGGAAGATGATGAAGAAATGGCCAACTTTGTCAAGAGATTGAACAAGGGAGCCAACAATAGATATAAAGATAAGATTCGATTGGTTTGTTTTAATTTTGATGGTATTGGTCATTCTACTAACACATGTCCTCATAAGAGAAATAAGGGGAATGATGAAGATTACTCAAATATCAAACAAACATATAAAGGCAAAAGAACCACAAAGAAAGTTTTCAATAAAAACTTATGCACCAAAGAAGACATCTCCTCATCAGATGAAGTTAGTTACAATGAGACATAAAGAGTTCTATTCATGGTAGTAGAAGACTCTAATAAGGAAGACACCGAAAAAGAATACGAAGAGGCAGAAAGTTGACTACCGAGAAGAATTATTGACTACCATAGAAGTTATAAGAAGATAAAAGAGGAAAAACAAGAAGCTACAAGCATAATTAGACAAGAAGGAAGACACTCAAAAACTAGAGAAGATCATCACGAAATTGAAGTACAAATAGAAGAATATAAAAGAATTGAATAAACACTCAAAGAACAGTTGGAAGAAAGAGACAGGATCATTGGAAATTTGGAAGCAGAGATTGTCACATTGAGAAAGGATATCCAAAAAAAAAAATATGCAGAAAAACTCAAAAGTTTTGGATGACATTATCAACATTCAAAGGCCTAATCATGACAAGTCTGGAATTGGATACAATCAGACAAAAAATGAATCAAGCTCCAAAGAAACAAAACAAGAAACATATGGAAAAAGTTATGCAAAAATAATCAAAGGGGATAGGAAGACCTACAAGGAAGATTACATGGATACTCCTCCACCAAAAAGATTCAGATTTCAGAATCGATGACCGATAGAAACAAATAGGCCTCATGGAGAAGAAGGATTCATAAGAGTAACTCCTTTCATAAGATATTCAAATCCTAGGTATCAAACTATCTTTTTTGGTTTATGTTATGCATGAAATAATTTCGGACATAAAGCTGTAAGTTGCAGAGCTAATAGCAGGAACATAAACAACTTTGAAAGTCATACACAAAATGGTTATCCAAGAAGGCCTAGTGAAATACAAAGAAGAAGCTACAACATGTTTGAATCAGTGAGAACTGAAGTGGAATGTTACAAGTGAAATAACTTTGGACACATGGCCAAATATTGTAGAATGATAGTCTCTCCTAGAGAACCACATCAGAACATCAATAGTCATAGACAAGAGCCTCAGAAGAAAACATGGATAAGAAAGCATAATCAATATAGCAATGAAGAATGCACACTCGCTCTACAAGCTAAGTAGACGAAGCGTGGTTGGTATGTTGACAATGGATGTTCAAAACACGAAGAACATGTGAACAAAGACCAGGTCCCAGAGATCACAAGTTTGGAAATAAAACGAGATGAAGAAAATTCTACAGAGAAAAGGAAAGATGTCAGACACATAAAGGTTTGGAAAATAACTGAAAGAAAAGAAGGACAGGTAAATAAGGAACATGTTTAAGAGATTGTACTTTCAGGCACTGTAGTGAGAGATGAATCCACAAACATACAGAAAGAAGTCAGAGCTCAGAGAGATGACGAATCTACTAATGAATATGATGATGAATACACTTCAGAGGATGAATTGTTCTGAGCCATCTGACTTAGAGACTCCCAGATAATATGAATAATAGACAGGGGGAGTCTATGCAGTAGCTAAGATAGACTAGAGAACTATCCTTCGAGCATCTTGTAGAGTTTTAGTAGACAGATTCAGTGCTTTTAGTTATCAGAAGTACAATATGATTGATTAATCAAGTGTAGTAGTACTTCATGATAGTACAGTGACATATGAGTCAAAATTATGGACAATTGTGTAGCAAAGTCTTAGACAGTATGGACATAGATGGATTCCTAAGAACACTTAGCAGTTTTGGAAATATATATGACAGTGGATGAGAGCATGGATTCCAAATTGACAGATATTTTTTTGGACACATACAGTGCATATAAAAGTTCACATTTAAAACAGAGTAATGCTCAGAAACAACAATGACCAAACTCCCTACGAGCTATGGAAAGGAAGTGCAGACAACAACCTCTACATAAAGGTAGCTCAAGGTAGTATTTTATTAATTGAAATTTATGTTGATGATATTGTTTTTGGAAGTACTAATGACATGTTAAGCCATAAATTTGCAAAGGACATGCATAATAAATTTAAAATGTCATTACTCAGAGAACTATCCTTCTTTCTGGGTCTTCAGATATGTCAAAGCAACTGATGAATTTTTTTTCCTCAAACTAAGTATATCATAGAAAGGCTATAGAGGTTAAGAATGGAAGATCTCAAACCAGTTACCACTCCTATGCAAACCAGTTACAAGTTAAGCAAAGATGATGATTCAAAGTCTATAGACCAGAGGCAATACAGGTCAATGATTGGTAGCTTACTATATGTGACAACATCCAGATCAGATGTAATGCAGGCAGTTGGACAGGTGGAATGATTTCAAGCAACACCAAAGGAATCACATGTATTAGCAGTGAAGATAATTTTTAGATATCTCAAAGGAACAAATGATTTTGGATTATGATATCCAAAAGGAAATGATCTATGACGTATTTCCTACATAGATGCAGATTGGGAAGGTTTCATTGATGACCGACATAGCACCAATGGAGCAACGTTCTACTTGGGTGAGTGTTTAGTATCATGGCTAAGAAAGAAACAATCATCATTATCATTATCTAAATTCGAGGCAGAGTATATTGCAACAACAAGATGTTGTACATAGGTTCTATGGATGAAACAAACTCTGATAGATATACATGTTGAGTATGATGATCCCATTCCAATCTATTGTGATAATACACGCACCATCAGTATCTCAAAGAACCCAATGATGCACTCCAAGACAAAGTACATTCCAATCAAGTATCACTTTCTATGGGAATAGGTTGCAGAGAAGAACATTAGAGTTGAATATGTGGGCATAAAAGAACAAGTGACAAACATCTTTACAAAATTGCTTCCAAGAGAAGCCTTTGAGTATCTTCTCCATAGACTCGGAGTAATTTCTACTCCAAAATGAATGATTTTGAATGCTTATCTTATATGTCTTAGATTTACACGAGGAAGCATGATAAAGAGGAAATTTCAAGTTGTGAGATCAGTTAGGGGGAGTAACCCCAAATGGAAATATACCTTTTTCATTGATGACAAAGGGGGATAGATTTATCAGATGCAAAGATAAAATTGCTTGGAGAAAGAGCACAGAGGCATGGTTCCAGGGGGAGCGATGGTAACAGGGGGATGATGAGTGATATGACTTCAGTATTGCATCAGAGTGTTTCAATCAAAGCCAAAGGGGGAGATTTTTGATTATTTGGGTTGGTTGTCATTGATGTCAACCCTTGAATAAAGTCCGATAGCAAATTCCGGTAGCACAAAGGTTTGGGTAATGGACCCAAGTTTGTTTGACGTATAATGGTATGAGTTTTAATATATTTGAAGGTAATACTATTCTAGATGGATAGTACATGTCATGCCATTTCCGGTGGTATGTGGAAAGTCACATGACTCCTCACAGCTAGTGATTTATGGCCATGTGAAGTTGGAGAACCCTCATGAGTCATCTAGAAGCCCCAAAAGGTCAAAGTAGTCAAAGTGGTTGCAAAGAAGAAATTATTTAAATAATAAAGTGAAGTGATGAGTGTACTATAAGTCAAAGTGGATAC
>ML835638.1:53211-72936 GCA_009831015.1 Picea engelmannii | reverse complement strand
TTTGGTCCAACCTTATTTATGGAAACATCATGTTGTATATGAGTCTAGACCTCGTAGTTTTATTATTACTCTAGACAGGAAATTGTACAGGATATGTGAGGCAGTCCCACCTAGTGCTATTTCCTTGATCTCTACCAAGAAATTTAGGAAGGTCATCTCTCATATGGGGAAGTTTATATTCTTTATGATTCATGCTCAGAGTGAGAGAAAGATCGTAGCCACATCTAGGGCCTCAGCAGCCGACCTCTCCACATAGAAGAAGAAAGTGGATAAGGTCATGTAAGAATACACATATATCTTCTCCTCACCTACTGAGGTACCTATGCACTTTCAGGTCAAGAACCCCATTGATCTGACCCCTGACGCACCGCTACCCAATGGGATAGTATACTGTCACTCTATGTTAGAGAATGAGAATATCAAGTGGCAGATCCAAGAACTGCTCCACAAGGGGCACATTCATCCCAGCTCATCGCCTTGTGGGATGGACATGGTGACTCTGCATTGATTATCGAGCCTAAATAAAATCACAGTCAGGATCGGGTACCTGATTCCTCGAATCGATGACCTCCTTGATCAAATCACGGGGGCCAAATACTTCAGTAATATTGATCTAAAGTCTGGCTACAACCAGGTTCCAATAGAACAAATAGATGTATGGAACACCACCTTCAAGTCAAAATAAGGTCTTTTTGATTGTTTGTTCATGTCCTTTGGTTTGACAAATTATCCAACAACTTTCATGACTATGATGGATGATATCCTGCGACCTTTCACCAATAATGTTTTAGTGGCATATCTGGATGACATCCTCATCTACAACAAGACTTGGGAGGAACACTTGCAGCATATTCAACAGGTTCTACACACCCTGCGACAATAGAAGCTATATGCCAACTTGGAAAAATGCTCCTTTGGCATGGACAAGGTCCATTACCTAGGATACATCATTGATCAACATGGTGTGCATGTGGATCCAACCAAGATCTAGGTCATTCATGACTAGCCAGCCCCAACCACACTCACTGAACTTCGAAGCTTCTTGGGCCTTGCCAATTTCTATCGCAGGTTCGTGTTGGGATTCTCCCATATTGCATGGACCCTCAGCCAAGTAATCATGGGTGGTGGTAAGGAAACATTTGTGTTGGGTCTGTCCCAACAACAAGTGTTCAATGATTTGAAGAAACACTTGTGTTGCTCAACCCCAATACTTTCATTACTGGACCTGCATCAGCCCTTTGAGATCAAGGTAGATGCTTCAAACTATGTTGTGGGCATCATCCTCACTCAGCACGACCACCCGTTGACCTATCATAGTGATACATTATCAGATGATGTTCGTTAGTACCCTACTTATGAAAAATAAATGTACTCCATTGTGCAAGCATACCTCTAGTGGAGACATTACATTCTTGGGAAGGAGACATACATCCACACTGATCATAAGCCACTATAGTTCATGCAGACACAAGAGAAATTAAAGAATGACTGCCATCAGAAGTGTTCCACATAATTGCAGTAGTTCCACCTCCATCAAGTATAAAACAGGAAGTACCAACCAAGTCATCGATTGCCTCATCCGACCTCCAGTCGCGACACTCACCATGATTCTATACTCTTACGACCATGAGAGCTATGGATGGCCCCACCTCTATGAGACAGACCCTGGATTCACCACCATCTACCAAATGTTGCGTGCAAAATCAGTTGTCTCTAATTTCCATATTCAGGATGGGATGTTGTGCCATCTGGGAAATCTCTGTGTTCCATGAAGTGAGCGAACAAAGTTTATTTTGGAATCCCACTACAGTCAGGTTGCAAGACACTTTAGCGTCAAAAACACAGTGGTAGTCCTACAGAAATATTTCTACTAGTCGAATCCTTGACAAGATGTCAACAAGTATATCAGGTCCTGCACGAACTGCACTATTTCCAAACCGACCACTAAGAAACAGGGCCTATATACCCCTTTGCCTACTCCTGACAAGCCATGGGAATCCATCTCAATAGACTACATGTCAGGCCTTTCATCCACCAAGAGGGGAAATGACTATGTTTTTGTGGTTGTTGATCGCTTTTCCAAAGTGGCAATTATGGCCACCTACAAGAAGAACATCACAATAGAGGCCATTGCCAAGCTCTTCTTTGAATGAGTATGGGTACATTTTGGAATCCCATAAACCCTTGTCTTATATCAAGAAAATTTGTTCCTAAACACATTCTGGTCGAGCCTTTGGTCACTGTTGGACACCAAGCTCACAAAATCCACTGCCTTCCAACCCCATATATATGGCCAAACAAAATTCGTCAATCGGATGATCATGCATATCCTGCGCATCCACAATTCCAAGATGTTGGTTGTGGAGCCTGATTATATTTCTGATTTAGAGGTCCTTGCTTTTAGCCGTGTTTATACCCGATGAAGTATTTACACCCCATAAGTATGTACACTCTTCCATGCGGGGGAGTGCAGAGGGGGGGTACCCCCTCTGCGGGGTTCGGGGGGGATATCCCCCCGGCTGGGGGGTCTGGGGGCAAGTGGGGGTTCGGGGGAGAAGCCCCCGAAGAAAAAATTGCCTTGTAAAAGTATATTTTAATTTCATTGTAAATCTGGACCGTTCATTATAAGGTTGCAGATCTAACGATAGAGATTATGTTAGGGTTTTTTTCCCTAGAAGGAAACCCTCTTTTATGAGGGAAATGTATTACAACTATGATTGATGGTGAATATTGTATTCTAAGAGAGGATACTGTGAGAGAAAGAAGAGGAAGTTACAACGGGTTTTGTTGTAGGTTGTATCCCTTCATTTGCTGGATAATAATAAAGGAAGGACCTGGCAATTTCTCTGGTGGACGTAGCCCACACTGGGTGAACCATGTAAATCTATGTCTTTCTTGTATTGTGTGTCTTCTGTGTTTTGTTTCTGCATTTGTTTTATTTTATTTCTCCGCGGTGTTGTTTTTATAACACAAGAACCCTCGCACATGGGATGAGAGTCTTTCATATGTTCATCATAGCTTCACCCGATACCTTCATATCTCAATTGGCCACAACCCCTTTCAGGGGGGGTTGGGATTCTAACCATTGGGTATCATGGATGTTGCACTACCCCTTGTGGCCACCCCGACCGACTCGTCACCTACTCCTACTAAAGCTAATAAAGCCACCCAGTTCATTGAGTGGATCCATCACATATGCCAATAGGTTATATATATTTAACAAAAGTCCAATTCCATGTAGAAGCAATGCCATCATCAACATCGTGTGCCACATAAGTTTCAAGTGGGAGACAAATTTGGTTGCACTTGTAGAAAGAACACCTTACAAGGCCCCATAGGAAGCTTCACCCACTTTGTTATGGATCATAAAAAATCACCAAGGATTTGGGTGACAATTATTTTGAGCTCAACACCCCCCCTTTCCTTGGCCTCCATCCAATGTTCAACGTGGCTCTCCTTCGACCATATTTCCCACCATTATTGCACACCTCAGAGATAGTAGAAAAATTGACACCAATAGAGCTCAACCCTGACTACATGCAACAGGCATCCAATGATCATATTGTAGACACACAGGTCAAGGGAACTTGACAACAAAGGATCTAACTTTTTCTGGACTAAGGAAAGTGGCTCACCCGAGGCCAAATTCAGCAGAAATTCCCTCATCTGATGGGGGACCTCAATGCAATGGAGACCATTTATTCCTAAGGGGGGATTATTGATCCATATGGATTTCGCTGGTCTCCCACCTATTCTAAGTGGCTCATTTTGGAAGTTTTTGAGTTTGGCAATTTTTTCCTAGTTTTTGGGTCCCCGACTTCTGGGGCCGTTTTGATGCCCTAAAAAATGTTTTTAGGGCTCACCACAGTCAAATTCTAGATAAAATTAGAGTCTAGTGACAACATGTTCAGTCCTTAGATATACCTTTATAATGGGATATTGTGCACCTAAAACGAAGACTGTATGAAAAAGTTACGACGTCGGGAAGTTGATGTACTAGCTTACACCAACGGGGCCCACATGACTTTTGGCACTTCATCTCCTAGGGTTAGGTTTTTGGCTATCTAGGGTTTTTTCATTCATGTTTATTGTAAAAAAGGCTTGGAGAGCCTCATTGTAATCATATTCTTATGAATGACCTCAGTCATCACATCTCTTCTTAGAGATAAGCCACCATGATTGTTGGCACAGGGGCAGACCCATGGTTCAACTCCAAGAGAGCACCAACAAGCCCTAACTACTATCCCTTTGGGAAACACCTGCGAAGCAGATGTAGTCTCACCCAAATTATCTATAGGGGGTTGTAGGACACATGTGTCTACAACCAGAGGGAATGCAGAATGGATTTACAACAACAATACATAGTCACCAAATATTCTTTATCTTCCTTGAACCTATTGTGCAAGTTATACTTCAGATCTACTCAATATCACAATAGCAGCATATCAAATGATAGAGAACACGACATCAATCAAACACAACACAAGATATGCATGGTTCACCCTCTCTCTAGGGCTATGTCCACAGAACTATGCTTTATAATATATTAAGATGAAGCACACAGTTCTTGTCTGCGCTCTCAACTAGCAGATCTTCTCTCTTCTCCTCTCTATCTCTCCCCTCACTACGCACCCAGCTGTAGGGTTGATATTCCCACCCAACTAAATATCTTACAATACTAGAAGGCTCTCGCACTCAACACTTCCTTCTCACACAATAATACTCACTCGATCACACAAGAGCAATGAACTCACGACCAATCTAGCACCAATAATACCAACAACCCATCCCAGGTCCTTTAGACCTCTATTTATACATTACAATAGTTCTCGAACACCCTTAGGTTAAAACTTAAGTTTCAAAACCCTAGATACAAAAACCCTAGGTGTCTAAAACCCTAGGTCAACTTGACCCATGTTTTTAGGGCTTCACTAGCCTATCTTTCCTTCCTTCTCACGCAGTGCTCCAAATAATCCAACGATATCTTTTTCCGCTTTCTGAGTTGTCCACAATCCATCTTCCTTTCAGATCTTTTATCCTCAATCTTCTCATCCGACAACCTGCTATCTCTTACTTCGCACCATATTTTTTTCTCTTATGATCACTTCGACCCAGTATCAGTCACTGCGTCTTCTGTGTAGTTCGATTTTTTCCTTTTCTTCCTTAATATTCTCTTTCTTCCATATCCAAGGGCCAAAAGCCCCCCAACACTCACCTGTGACTCATCCTGTGGCACTTCAGATCTGATCCTTCTATTGTGATTCGACTTCAGACTACGTGGGGCAGTCTATGATTCCATCTTTAGTCCTCCCTTCCTTCCTTCTACAGAGTGTATTTTATGCGTCTAGTACCCAGTTTCAATTGAACCTGGTACCTGGACCCTTTTCCTTTTGCTTTTACTGAGAGCTATGAGGTAGCTGGTTTTCGCAATACAATTTCAACTCGATCCCATTCACTAATCCCTCTTTCCATTCTCCATTCAAATTCTTCAACTGTGAAACTCCTCCTTCTGTAACATAGGCAACCTCATATGGCCCAAGCCAATGCATTCTGAACTTTCTTGGATGCTTCATGAACTTATTGTCATATGCCAATACCAAATCACCTTGCTTAAATGACTTATTTTTTATGTGTCTGTCATGGTAGGCCTTCTCTCTTTCTTTCTAAACTTGCTGGTGAAATCCTACAATAAATATGTCTTCTTCCAGTTAGACCAACTACACAAGCCTCTCTTACATGGTGCCAGTTTCGTCCATACCTGTAAAGGCAACGATTCTTAGGCTTGGTACCAAATATTCCATTGGGACAATAGCTTCTAGATCATAAACCAAATTAAAAGGGGTCTATATTGTTAGCTTCTTGCAATGGCTTATAGACCATAAACCAACTTAAAAGGGGTTTGCATTGTAAGATTCTTGTAAGTGGTTCTATAGGCCCATAGTACTATTGGTACTCTCAAATCCTAGTCATCCATGTTCACACTGCATATGTTCATCAATGTTGTCTCCAAGATTTTATTGAATGCTTCAACTGTCCCATTTTCTTGTGGATGATAGGGTGTTCTCTTCTGATGGTGAACTTCGAATTCCTGAGTCAGGCTTCAACAGTCTTATCAATGAAATGTGTGCCTTGATCGCTCATAAGGATCTTTGGGCATCCAAACCTGGTTATGATATCATCAAATATGAAGTGCGCAGCTATATGTTCACTACAATCCTTAACTTCTCTTGCTTCTACCCATCTTGTCAAATACTTGGTCAGAGTGATTATGTATCTAGCTCTTATGTTCTTCCCTGGTGGGTTTATAGGTCCCACGAAGTCAATGGACCATTTTTCAAATGCTTATCGGGTCAGTTTTGGTGCTAAAGGAATTTCATCTCTTCTGGATGGTTTCCAAACTCTTTGACATGCATCACAGGCTCTGTAATAATCCCTATCATCTCTGTGTAGAGTAGGCCACCAAAGGCCAGACCTAAGAATATTTTGTGTTGTTTCTTTCCCTGCGTAGTGTCCTCCTATGATGCCTTCATGTGCTTATGTGAGGATCAATGGTATCTCTTCTTCCATAACACACCTCCTTAATATATCATCAGGTCCCATATTGTATAGTTGTCCAGCTATAAGTGAAAAATCTGCAGCACGTACTACCAACTACTTCTTCTGAATAATTGTATAGTCACTAGGTGCCATTCCTATTGTCAGGAAGTGGACTATTTCTATGAAGTGATCATCAATATTTCTAATGACCAATAGTTGTGCATCTGACAGTGTATCCTCCAAGCTAGTATGCTCTTCTCCATGTTCCAACCTCAACAAGTAGTCAGGACCTTTGTTCATTCTTCCTGGATTAACCACGATCTCAAAATCATATTCCTGAAATAGCAGAAGCCATATGCATATTCTCCCCCAAAACACTGGCTTGCTGACTAAGTACTTCAGCGCAGAGTGATCAGTAAACATTTTGAAGTGTCCTCCCAACAAGTAGTGGCAGAACTTCTATAGCGCATACACCATGGCTAACCCTTCTCTCTCAGTGGTGGTGTAATTAATCTCAGTTGTTGATAGCTTTCTGCTAGCAAAGGCTAATGGGTGGTCGATGTCTTCAACTCTCGATTGTGCTAACACAACTCCTAATGCAATGGAATATGCATCGAAATGCACATGAAATTCCTTACTCCAATCCGGGAAAACCAGAATAGGTGTAGTAACCATTTTATGTTTTAGTGTGTCGAAACTATGATGGCATTCTTCTGTCCAATGAAACTGACAATCTTTCTTCAAAATATTCTCCATGGGTGTTGTAATCTGTGCATATCCCTTAATGAACTTCCTGTGGTATCCAGTGTGTCCTAGTGGAGTGCGTAGCTGTTTGACTGAAGTAGGAGGGGGTAGATCAACTATAATGGAAATCTTGGATGGATCTACCAACAATCCCTACTTAGACACAATATGACCTAGCAACACTCCGAAGGGTGAAAAGAATATGCACTTATTCAGGTTTAAGGAAATATGACTTTGTCTGCACTTATCCAACATTAGTCTTAAACATTCAATATGATTCTTCAAAATGCTGAAAATAGTCCAATCATCAAAATATGCTTCTAGGAATTTATGTAAAAAGTCCTTAAATGCTTCGACCACCACCCTAGAAAAGAAGGTTGGTGCATTCTTCAAGCCAAATGACATCACTGTATACTGGTAGGATCCCCATTCTGTGGCAAATGTGGTCTTGTGGTGATCTTCCTTGGTAGTCTGGATATGATGGTATCTTGAAAATCCATTTGTAAAAGAATATACCTCCTGTCCTCCTACATTTTCTAACACTTCGTCAGTAAATGGTGTAGGGAATGGGTCATGAAAATATGCATCATTCAGCTTCCTGAGATCTACGCAAATACTGATCTCTCCTGTCTTTTTGTCTTGTACCACCATAGGGCTAATCCATTCTGACTCTTCAACAGGTTCTATGATTCCTGCTTCCGGCATTTTGTTGAGCTTAATTTTCCCTTTCTCCTTATATTTAGGGTTCAATCTGTAAGGTATTCGTTTGACTGGCCTAACATTTTGTTTCAAAGGGATCCTCATTTCCCCCATAGGCCCTTTAATACCCTTCATATCAGTGAACTTGGTTGGAAACAATTCCTGATACTCATGTAGAAACTCTGTGATCTTGTCAATAGTGACAGTATCCCAATAATCTCCAACATTTGCAAGTTTTGGTGTCTACTTTGTTACAATGTTGACTTTCTTGATCTTGATCGGTTGTCCAATGAAAGGTAGTTCAACTCCTGGTCCTTCTATGTCTCTTTGGCCTTCTGTTTTAGTGATTTTCAAATTCCTTGGATCATCGTCTTCGACTGCATTGATATTGTAACAACCTAGCAACTTCTGAAGGGGTGCAATCCATTCATCCTTTTCTTGCTCCAAAGGGAGGCTAGGTGCCTCCTTGAACACTTTTTGTCTTACAACCTGTAATTCTTGATCTACTGTAGAATATTGGATTTCGAATAAGAAGGTAGTTACAAAGCTCTGGGTCATACCTTCCCAATCTGAAGTGACAAGGCGCAGTTCTACTTGTAGGTACCAGTTGATAGGGGTTGTGTCCAACGTGTTTATGAATTTGTGAACCCATTGTTCTTAAGGGATTTTTCTCTAGGTTTCCTCACAAATCCGCACATGGTCTTTTGGACAGCTTCGACTCATGTATCTAACTTCGCATCTTTCTACTCGCTCTGAAAATTGTGTTGTCATCAAAGTGTGACATTGTACCGAGTTTGTAATATTATTTTTGTGTGTCCCCCACCATCTCGCTGGAGTTGATTTCAGAGCCTCATTCATTTCCAAAAATCTTTGTTGTGTTGGTAAAATTTCTTCAAAGTTCACCAGGAACGATTCTAAATGATTTAGACCGTCAAAGGTGGGAAAGTTACTTACTGTTGTGCCGATCTAACGAACTTCTCGGGTTAATCTAGCACATATCCTTGTAGATACTTCATACATGTTTTTCTACCAGTTCTCTAGTGCTTCTTCTGAATCCAATGAACATGCATTGTCACTTTGCCAGCTCAAATTCCCATCCACCATAGGATTAATGTAGTCATGTTGTCTGGCTGTTAATTTGTATATGTTTTCTAGTTCATATGCATGGTATTCTTCTCTGATGGGTTCTGTGTATCTTTGACCTTCATCAGGATCTAAAGGTGCGATGACCCTAAGGCCATCTCCTTCAAATGTCATTCTTCTTTTCTTTAAATCAGCCATAATGGAATTATTGAAATCCAAATCAATTCCTAATAGCGTAGGGTAAGGACAACTATCATCAACTATCTCAATCACCTCGAAGTTTGCAAACATCCTTACTCCATTGATGTCCATAGGGACATGTTCCAATCTCCCAAAGGGGCTTACTGCCTGTTGGTTAGCCATCCTAAGCCTGATAGGGGAATATATCAACTTAGGTTTTCCCATCAGTGCCCAAGTTTACTTCATCATGACATTGACCTCCGACCCTAAGTCGAGGACCATATAGTCTATATCATACTCTCCAATCTGAGCATTAAGGTGTAGTTCTTTGTTTTTCCTTCTCTTCTTGGATAGTTGATGTACTGCTTATTCAGTAAAGGATATACCCTTCCTATCTCATACTGTTTGACCAAATTTTGTATCTCTTGGACAACGCTTTCATCCCGAATCAACTTAATACAAGTATATAAAAATTCCATGAGCTTTCTTACTTCTTTTCCTTCTCCTAGCAGAGTAGACTAATCGAATGCCAGAGGCATTCCATATTCTCTTACTTATGGTCATGTCTTTGATGAAGAACCTTGGTCTCTCCTAAATTCTTTTCTTGCCTCCTCAAAGATTTGTCTTTATTTCTTTGCATCAAACACTTGTGTCTTCTCTGTATCTTTCTCGACTCTTGATTCTTCTATAGTCTTTCCTTGTATCACTATATCCTCTCCTGTAATAGTGCCTCCTCTAGTGATAACAACAACCCTAGGATCTACTTCATGAGGTTCTTCTTTGATTAGTTGTATTTGCGGGTTTTGTTGAGGTCCTCGTCTCTCCTGAAGTTTAGCCAACAATGATGGACATTCCTCGATAACATGGTCAAAGGAGTTACAATAGCTACAAGTGGTACAAGGGTTCTAACAGTCCCTTGCCAAGTGTCCTAGTTGTGCGTAGTTATAAAAGATTATCTTTCTTCGACCTTGACCCATGCCTCCTCCTCTTCCTCTTCCTTGGAATCCACCACGAGGGTTTAAGTTTCCTCTCCCAGGGGAGTTATATTGTGCAGTGCTTCCTTCTTGTTGTACTTCACCTTGAATTTTGTATATATTCGTCAACCTTTCATGCATGAGATTGTAAGCCCTACAATCCATATCATCGTGTCCTAGCTACTTACAGAACATGTAATACAAATTTGTGGGTGTCTAGACATATTTTTGCAGATAGTAACATTCACCAGGGCAATGTCAATTTCTACATACCTCGCACCAAGGTAGGGTAACTTGCTTCAAGGGGCTCAAAGCTCCAGAGGCCAAGTATTCACGGAATAGGGGATAGTGCTCCTTTATGGCCTTTTGATTTGCATATGATACACCAGATGTATTCTCTTTTATCTTTTCCCTTGTCTTTCTTCATATCTTCGACCTACAGTGATAGACTAGTTAGTTGGCTCAAGATTTGACTCATACCTAAGCTAGATTCTCCCATCGGGGTTGATTCTAACTTCATGGAGATTTCCAGTGCCTCAGCCTGCGAAGTAATATTTTGTTGCATCAGAAGAACTCTGATGTGTGGAAAGAGGGAAACAATGAACCATTCCTTGTTCTTCTCATATGGGATCTGGAAACTCAAGTGGCCCTTCAAGGTTTTAAACCTCTGATTGAACTCCCATATGGGTTCAACTATTCTCTTGTTGATTTTTTTTAGTTTTGTAATGCACTATGACTCTAAATTGGGTTTATTAAATTTGGAAATCAGCGCATTCTTGATCTCATTCAACTGTTTAGGATAGGCAATTTCCTTAACAAACTTCATGTACCAACTCAGTGTGTGGTCTCTTCTTAATACTCCATACAGCTTCTCATAGAAACCATTGTTGATTAGGATCTTCAGATCCATCTCCTCTGAAGGTGGGTAACCTCATCTCATCTGCTATAGATCTTCCTAGGTTTCCTGATTGAGTATGTGGCAGACTACTAGTAACAGTGCTCTGAGAGCTCTGGTGACTCTGATTACTCTGATTTCTTAATGTTGTTGAAACAACAATAGGATTAATATTACTTACTTCGATAGTCGGTGCAGTTCCTGAAGTTTCTAGCTCTTCTCGGCGAGGTTCCTCTATCCTAGCGGATTCTAAATGCTCTTCGTCTGTCATATCTTCCTCTTCTCCACTGTATAAACCCTTGTCCCCGTAGTTATGATTAAACAGGTTCGCGAGAGGAACTTCTTTGAACACTCTCCCAATGTGCATATGTCCAGCCTCTGTGTCGTTGTCGCTGTCTGAGTTCTTGAACATTAGCTCTTCAATCCAGTAGCCTACTGTATCTTCAATATGTTCTTCTCATGCAATAGTATCTTGATCTTCAGCTTCAGAAAATGTAAAAAATTTCCTCTAGGTCCCTTAAAGAAATATCTTTCTTCTTGGCTATACGATTCTACTCTGTCAACAACAAACTCAGTGATATACCCTCCCATGGTACTATCAAACCAGTGATATACTTCTCTTGACATGAAGTTATCAACTCTCTTGACCTTCTTGATCAATGCCAACATCCAAACCATAGGTGGCCTAGATCTGATCTCAAATTATGTATCTGCTAACTGTTGGTCACTATAATTGCTTAATTAATTTTAAACAACCAAGTGAAACATAAATTATCAAACCAGGGAAGTCTTTTGTTTCAAAGATAACCACGCACAATATATGCTCAATTCCAAAAGAAACTTAGTGTTGTAGCAAAGAAATTTGTACTAATTATAATTTCTTGAATGAACAGAAGCTCTGAATTAAATCACAGGAAAGTAGCCTCCCTATTGCAATTCCTTAAAGATCAATCTAAGAATCCTGGATTACATTAAAATAAAACTTGCAATGGGAAAGAACAACTATTCTTCAATCAGAGAACATGACCCTTACTCTCAAACAGAGACTTCAGCATTAACACTCTTTTCATGAAATCAATAATGCAGAAAACAATTAACTCTATCTAACAGAAAACAAAGCCACCTAGTTCCTTTCTTTCTAAGCAGGAGCCTTGAGCCTTACTTCTGTTCTAGCACACTTGTGAGGTTGAGGTTTTCAGAGAACAGGGTAGTCTGATTCCTTCCTTTTTGAGCAGGGATCCCTAACCCAGTTTCTGGCTAACACCAATGAAAGTCTATAGAGAATAGGATGTTTTGGTTCTTTCCTTTCTGAGTAGGAACCCTTAACCCAATCCCTGGCTAACACACTTGCAGAGGTAAATGAAATCTTACAGAAGACAGGGTGTTGTGATTCCTTCCTGTCTGAGTAGGAACCCTTTAACCAAATCTCTGGCTAGCACACTTTGCAGAAGTAAATAAGATCTACAGAAGACAAGGTGTTGTGATTCCTTCTTGTCTGAGCAAGAACCCTTTAACCAAATCTCTGGCTAACACTCTTGCAGCAATAAATGAAATCTACAGAAGTCGAGATATTTGGATTCCTTCCTGTCTGAGCAGGAACCTTTTAACTAGACCTCTGGCTAGCACACTTGCAGTAATTGAATTCTACAGAGGGTATGATATTTTGATCCCTTTCTGTCTGAGCATGAACCTTTAATCAAATCTCTTCTAGCCTCATGAAATCATCACATGAGATTGTTGATAAAAAAGAATTACAAATTCCATGCAATTAAACTTAAGACAGAGTCAGTAGTGTTTCAGCAAAGCAGAATCCATAAAAAAACAGTGTTTCAGCAAACAACAGTTAAACAAAGCATGAACAGAAATACTTAACACACTCCTAACTAATGGGTGAATCTTGTGATGAAGGTGGGCCCTCCCTTCTCACAAGATTCCCCTGAACGAAAAGCTAAAGAAGGGTACTCAAAGCAGTCTTATATTCATCTGTAGAAATATCACATTACAAATTGAAAGGATAGAATGCATCCCGCTTCTCTGGAGTTGCTTCAATACATTCAAACTTGGCTATCTCGAATGGTGAATTCCTCTGATTTAAAGAGGAAATCCCTTCGATACAATCGTTACAAATCATATCTGAATCCTATCCTAAATCGTATCTTCTTTCTAAATCAGCATAGGATGTCATATTCTCACGCAACCGAATGCTAATACAGGAGCTAAACGAGGTATTGCTGTTACGGCTGGTGTAACAGCTCCTTCTCATCGTTGTTGATGTTGTTTCAGCATCACAATTCACGGGTTGTTTCAGCCACATGAATTGCGCTCTGACTGTGTCGGTCTTGACCACTAACTGTAACGGCTTATGTTTCAGCATCGTTCTGGCGGTCTCCTCTGTGTTTTAGAATCTGTAGCTCTAAGCTTTGTAGCAGCTCTGTACCTCAGCCTCTGCGACTCCGGACTGTATGACAGTTCTGTATTGCAGCACTAGGGGCCTCGGACTGTGTTTCAGCAGCAAGGGCTTTGGTCTGTGTATCAGCTCCGTGTTTCAGCATCTGCGACCTGAACTGTGTTTCAGCAGTAGGGACTTCAGACTGTGTAACGGCTCCGTGTTTCAGCATCTACGTCCTGGGCTGTGTTTCAGCAACAGACTTTGAATGCTAGTCTGCAGTCTAATCAATGGTTAAGTAAAAAAGTAATGTAAAATATTATGCAAAACAGATTAAGCATATAGTAATGAGAAAGGATGTTGTATATCTTGGAATGATCAGATGAAGTGATAATATGAGTCTAAATACAGATGATCAAGGGTATAATGATGGCAAAAAGTATGGGAAAAAAGGTACATTATGTGGTCCTAACATCCCCCCCAGCTCAAGGTCTTGCATGTCCTCAGGCAACTCACTCTGAATCAGAGTCTTGATACCTACTCTCATCATGTAAGTTACTTGAGCTGTAACTCTAGGAGGTATTGTCTGTCAACGTTCTGAACCCTTTCACTTCCTCCAATATTTTCCATGCTGTTGTTTCTGCCTTCTTAGGCAGCTTATAACTGGTCTGATATCTTTCTATTGGCAGCCAGAGAATGGGAAAATAAAACCTGTACCCTATCCAATTCTCAGCACAATGTCTAACACACTGGATGTAACTGGGTACCCTTGAAATTGTTGCTTCTAAGTTGGCAAGACCAAAAGGATTATGTTGTTGCCTCTTTTTTGTGGATTGCTACCAAAACAGGTTATTGGCCTGTAGGGCAGGAATCTCTATGGCACTAATGTTGTGCTGACACTCTTGGAGCACTACTGACTGTAGCTGTTGAACATGCTCAGTCACCCCTGGTTTCTTTAAGACCTCATAATATTCTGAAATGAATCTGGCTGCCCTCTGTGGTTCTGGTCGAATCCAGAGGAGTTTATTGTCCTCATTGTGCTTGGCAGCCAGAAAGTCACTCTTCCACAAAATTTGATTATGAAGAAAAGAAGTGAATGCTCGAAGTTAAACATCTCCAACAAGAGGATTTATATTGAGGAGCCTATTTTCAGGAATAGCCTCATTATGGAAGTATGCTTCACATAAGAGGTGCTGATCCCGGATTGAGGTTGCTAGAAAGGTCTTGACAAAATCTGTTGGTTGTATTACTTCATGGGATTTTCCTTCTATAATTGCTTTAATTTGGAACCATGTGAGTCTCTCTATGAGAAATAAATCATAGTTACAAGAAGGTTTCCTTGTGGCCATTAGTGTCTACATCAAATCAAAGATCAGGACCAGTCTACCTTTTAAATCTTTGTTCTTATTTTTGAGTTCACGAACTTCCTGGCGTGTCAGGTCCAATGCTACCCAATTTGAGAAGGTGTGATTCATCCAGGTTTGCCTGTGTACTTGCAGATGTTGGGTCTATGTCTCGACATACTCCTTCTTCCACTTTTGTATCTCTGCATGCTCATCCCACCGCTGAGTTTGTGTTTCAGCATCTGAAGTAGTGGGATTAGGCAGGGTTTGAGTAGACTGTTCCCTAGAAGTGGAGAGATTGCCTTGACTGGGAGGTGTAGCTTCCTCCATGGGCACTTTTTGCACAGCTTTGTTGAAAACAGTAGGGACTTCTTTCTTGATCCTGGAAGGGCCCGCTGGTTCTTGTGTTGTAGCAGGTTTAGTCTTGATTTTGCTAGGGCCTGCTGGTTCTTGTGTTGCAGCAGGTTCAGTTTTGAGCTTGGTGGAACCTACTAGTTCTTGTGTTGCAGCAGGTTCAGTTTTGACTTCAAAAGGGGAAGGAGGAGGGACTGTTCCTGGTACTGGAACTTGAACTACCTTATACCCTGCCCGATAATAAATATCTCCGCATTGGTAGCACATGTATTCCTTGCATATGATTTCTGTAGTTTGTTCTGCTAGGGTTGCAAGATGGCTTGCAGTGTATGAATTGAGATCCTTTTCGTATGCTTCCTTGGCTCTGGCCAGTTCTTGCTGATATGCTTCCAATTGGGACTTTAAAAAGTTGTTTTCTTCCAAGACATCAGTTATTGTTTCTTTAGATTGAGAGGCGACTGGTTCTTGTGTGGTAGTCATAGCCTCATGAGCTGGTTCTTGTGGAGAAGCTACAGGAATGGCAACTGATGCTTGTGTTTCAGCCTCCTGGTGTAAGGAGAGTAGTGTTTCAGCACCCTCAACCTCTGATTCCTGAATCTCCATGTCAATATTAATGGCTGGTTTTTGTGTTTCAGCCACTGGGTGTTGTGTTGCGGCATCCGGGGTCTCAATTTCCTCGATTTCAAAATCAGTGGCTCGTTCTTGTGTTTCAGCCACTGGATGTTGTGTTGCAGCATTCGGTGTCTCAATTTCTTCAATTTCAAAATCAGTGGCTGGTTCTTGTGTTTCAGCCACTGGATGTTGTGTTGCGGCATCCGGGGTCTCAGATTCCTGAAATTCAACTTCAATGTCAGTGGCTGGTTCTTGTGTTTCATCCACTGGATGGGTAGTTGGTTGTGTTTGAGCTACTTCAAAAACAGATGATGTCTGGGCCTCTAATTCCTGCAACTCACTATCGGTGGCTGGTTCTTGTGTTGCAGCCACCGGGGCTGGAATAGGCAAAGATCCCGGGGTTTGGGAAGATGTACGACATATCATTCAAATAGGTGGGGTGTCTAGGGTAGTGATTATAAAAGGTGGTCTCATTGAATCTCTTGTCCGCTTTTTGTGCAAGAAGGGTGGAAAGGGGGAAATCTATTTTCGTTTTTGTGGAGGTCTTCCCTGAATGATAGGACAGGGAACATTTTTTGGTTCAGAGTCATCACTGAGAATATGAAGGGCGAGAGTGGATGAATCTGGCAGAGTATGTGGTGGATTAGGTGGGGTAGGGGAAATGGCTGGACTGGTTGGTTCTATGGAAGGAATATGGGGTTCGTCAAGAATGTCTGGGGGGTTTTACTGCTGCTGCTCTTGGGGAATTTCAGCAGCTGGTTGAAGGTTTCTGAGTGGGTTATTTAGTGGACGGTTTTGTTGTTCAAAACCCCTGTTGATGAGTAATTGAACAAGACGGTGGTGGGTAAGTGACAGGGTTGGATCTTTTGCCTTCCGACAGTAATGTGCCATATTCTTCAAACAGCCCAGAAGATAATATGGAATATTAATCCGTTTGTTATGCCTTAGATGAGAAAGTAGAAGGAAGTCATGCTGATACACTACCTGATATCGTCCTTCGCAGGTCAGGTAATGCTTGATAAATCTGGCGACTTCTGGCCATGGTGGTGGTAATGAGTTGAGCTAAACACCCATTCCTTTCAGTACAATGCGTTCCTTGGGCAGGAAGAAATTCTACTAAACAGTCCCAATGATATGTTTTATGCTGAACATACGTTTTCCATTCATGGGGAGGCCTGAGACCTCTGCTATGCCTTCCTCTGTTACTGGTATTCGCACCCCATCAACGACAGAGTGGTCCCCCTGGAGATTTCGATCAAACTGTAGGACCTGTTGTTCGTTGTAAGCTTGAAGTCTATGGAAATAATTGAGCCACCCTGCCTGCTGGAAGATTTCATACGCTGTTGGGTAGTGTTCCAGCAGCACTGTAGTGGTGGGCTCATTACGTATGATAGATCCTCCCATGGCTATCGGCTTGGTAAGATACAGTGTTGAGAGTTTGTGTATCAGCTTCTGCAGAGTGAGTTTTTCCGAGCGACATTATGCAGGAATAGTGGTTAAATGTGTGAAAGGGTGGTGAAAGGATGACGACGTTGAAATCGGTTGTAATGATGGTATCGTGGATTTGATGTGTACTTCCCCTCCCATCAAGTGTGTTTAGTACTAATTGTACTTGAATGGCACAATGACGCAAAATATTTCTCATTAACTATAGCCTAACTGAATTACATAAAATTTACATACCTCGCCTTACCATTTGGTTTGTTCAGCCAACCAGATATCATGCTTGTTCATGATGATGTTGTTGTGGCGGCGGCTTTTGATTGTGTCGGGGGCCTGCTGTTTAGAGGGATGAACGATAATGGAGGTCGTAAAAGCTTGCTGACGGCCGATGGTGAAAGACGGGTGTTTCAGCAACAGAGAAGAACGAAACAATTGTTGTAGATGAATAACTGCTGATGACAGGTGTTTCAGTATCAGACGAAAATGAAAAAGTGCTGAACGGTGGTGTTTCAGCATCGGGAAGAAGTCAATCATGCTGAATAGTGGTGTTTCAGCATCAGGAATAAATGATGAAGGGTTGCTGACAATGTTGTTTCAGCAACGGAAAGGGGCGAAACAATTGTTGAACGAAATTGTTTCGTCACTGATGGAGGGTGAGAAAAAATGAAGGGTTGCTGATAATGGTGTTTCAACAACAAAAGGGAGAAAGTCGAAACAAGTGCTGGATGGAGTTGTTTCGGTAATGAAAATAGTGAGAAAATGGCGGGTTGGAGTGTTTTGGGAGTGGGAAGAAATGAAAAATGCTAAACAGTGGTGTTTCAGCATCAGGAAAAATGATGAAAGGTTGCTGGTAACGGTGTTTCAGCAACGGAAAGGAGAAAATGAAAAGTTTCTGGTAGTGGTGTTTCAGGGAGAAAGGAGAAACAAGTGTTGGACGGAGTTGTTGATGAAAATGATGAGGAGATGGCGGACTGGAGTGTTTTGGGAATGGGAATAAATGAAAAGCGCTGAACAGTGATGTTTCAGCATCGGGAATAAAGTCACCAGTGTTCATCGGCAGTGTTTCAGCATCGTGAAAATCAGCAGTGCTGCACAACGGTGTTTCAGCAGCGTGAAAATCATCAATGTTGCACAGCGGTGTTTCAACGTCGTGAAAGCTTGTCTTCCTTGAAGAAAAATCGGCCTGTACTGTGCTTTGATCGGGATCCTAAAAAAATCGACTGTAGGACGGTATTTCTTGACAGGGATTATTAGTAAATCTAATCTAATCTAATCTAATCTAATCTAATCTAATACTAAAAGAAATCTTAAAAGAATTAATTGTTCCTAGGGGTAGAAACCCCCTCAACGAAAAGAAAATGAGCGTCTGCCATGCATGTGGCCTTAAAATCTTCTTTAGAAATAGGTTTCTGGTACAGACGGAGGCGATGACCATTTACAAGTAACGGAGTTCTGGAGTCATCGATTGTGAGGAGCCTTATTGTTCCATTAGGAAAAATTGTGTCTACTTCGTAAGGTCCTAACCATCTTGTGCGCAGTTTGCCTTGAAATTATTTGAACCGGGAATCGTACAGTAGAGCCCAATTACCTTTTGGAACTGCTTGTTCTTGATATTTTTGTCATGCCATTGTGATCTTTGATGTTGAATTATGGTTGTTTGTTGAATGGCATCTAGTCTTTTCTCCTCTAGTTCATTAAGCTGTTGCAGCCTGGCTATCTGTGCATCAGTTAGATCAAGGTTGGCAGCTAAAGCAGTCCTTAAGGTTTTTATCTCAAATTCCACAGGAAAGACAACACTCTTCCCATACACTAATTCATAGGGATAAAATCCTGTAGTATTTCTCCAGGTAGTTCTATAGGCCCATAGTGCTTCAAGGAGCCTATAGGACCAATCCTTCCTACTTTCCTTCATTGTTTTTGTGAGAATGGCTTCTATAACTTTGTTTGTGCTTTCCACCTGTCCATTGGCTTGAGGGTGGTATGGTGTAGTCATTCTCTGCTGAATATGATATTTCTGAAGGGTGGCTTTGAACCCATAAGAAGAGAAAGGAGGTCCTCCATCTGTAACTAATTCTCTTGGCATTCCAAATCTGGTGAAGATGTCTGTGAATAAGAATTTTATAATTGCTTCTTCAGTCGCTCTATGGAGTGCCTTGGCTTCCACCCCTTTAGTCATGTAGTATGTGCAGACCAGGATATAAACTTTGTGATTGGATGGAGGGTTGATGGGTCCTATGAAGTCTAAGGCCCATCTTTCAAATGGTTCAAGTACTACCTAGGGGTTTAATGGCATTTTGTCTCTATGATTAGGTTGGCCTACTCTTAGGCAGCTATCACAGGCCTTGACATATTTCTTCGCATCCTTGAAGAGTGAGGACCAATAGTACCCCATCCTGAGAATTTTATATGTTGTTCTTTTGTCAGCAAAATGCCCTCCACAAGGATCATCATGACAAGCTTTCAATATATCATACA
>ML835637.1:25369-42402 GCA_009831015.1 Picea engelmannii | reverse complement strand
CAGTTGAAGTCCTAATCAATCTAAGATCTAAATATGACCATTATCTCCAACAACATGCACATTTGCATATTTTTATAGAAAACTATATTCCCCTTTAACGATACCAATTCAAATGAAGAATAAATTGTCCTTGAGATATATACAACCTATGCTGCCACTAAACCTCTCACAATTTGCAAACATTTCTCCAATTTGAATGTTTTTTAAGAAGGATGGTTATTTCAAAGAAGGTCCTAACAAGTTACCATGAATGAAAGAAGCGCCATTTTCTTTGTCTATGCTATAAACCATGTTTTAACTTGCCATGAAAGAAGCTTTCCTTAATTGTAATCTAACTTTATGTTTCCTTATATTTCATATCATGTATGCTTGGGAAAATTGATTGTATTTAATTATTGTCTATATTGTTCTTGGGATTTGCAGTGAAATTGGTGTCATTGCTAAGATCGAAAGCGTTGATTCTCTGAAGTATCTTGAAGAGATAATTCGGATATCTGATGGAGCGATGGTAGCAAGAGGGGACCTTGGTGCACAGATTCCCCTGGAACAGGTTCCTTGTGTGCAGCAGCAAATAGTCGAGTCATGTAGGCAGCTAAATAAGCCAGTTATTGTCGCCTCACAGCTACTTGAGTCCATGATAGAATATCCACTGCCAACAAGAGCTGAGGTGATTTTTGCCTATATATCTCCTCTGTTTGTACTTTGGACTGAAAAAGAAGAGTAAACCAGAATACTAATCTGCATGAATTTTTCAAAATGGATCCCTATGAGTATTAGATATTTTTGTTGTTATTCATGCAAAGTCAAAGTCAAACGACTTTATAGAAACATCCAGTAGTGAGAGAGTACTACTTTTGGAAGTCTTGTGAATGCACCACCTATCTGTTGATTGAATGTAGATAAACAGTGTTAGATTTTTGATGGTTAATTTATCTTTTACTGAAAATATGTTTCTCCTTTTCTTCATTATCTTTTTCCTTTTGCTGATTCAAGACTTCTGCTTGCGACTGTTGTCATCTTTGTAGCATTACATAAGCATTCTCTTAGAAGAAGCCATAATTGTTCATGGTTTGGAGTTAGAAAGATCTTCGTCCCAAACGATGAACTTCTGGTGCTTAAGGACTGCAGCAGCCAATGGCCATGAGTTAGGTTAGGATGAATGAGGGATGTTATCTTAGTTAAGCTAGGATTTAAGGTTATGGATGTTGCGAGGCAACTTCTGGAATTGCAAAAGAGGAGAATTATCAAAATACTAAGCAAAATTGAAGAGGAAATCAGAATTGGAGAAGATGTATGGAGTCTCAAGGGAACTTTACACTCTGGAGGTACCTGCAGCTCATTGGATAAGAACAATTGGAGAAAATTGTTGAGATATATTATGAACACAATGAAATGAAATTGAGGAGGGGAAGGAAGAAGCTCGGAAATTCAGTTTCGGCATTTAAGCAAGACAGGTGGGCTGAGAAGGCAGAAAAAAAAGGCTTAGAGACTTGTTGAAGAAAGGAATTTAAACTTGACAGCAGAAAAAACGTTGTACATAAAAAATGATTTACAATATAGGCAAAACGTTTGCCACAATATACAAGACTGTTGAATGGACATTGTAATCCTATTTCTTAGAAGGACCTTCCCTATCACCTTCATCTTCCAAGCAAGTAGACTACAGGTACTATAAATGTAAAGTTGTAAACCAAGTTTTCTACCATCTTAGATCCCAATCAGTTTCTCCTTACTGAAAGAATAAAACTATAAGTACTCCAATTCCTCTTGTAGGTTGAGGAACTAGCTACTTGTAAGAGAAATTGTATAGCTAATGCTTGTTGCTCTCGGGCATGTGCACCATGAATTTTCAACCAATATATTGGTTCTTTTCCATGATGTCTGTCACACAAAGCCATAATTCTGCCTGTTATTGCATAATCTATACTTGCCCAAAGCCTAAAGGCAAGTAGGCCTAGATTGATGTAACACAGAGGTAGTCCTATCAATGTCACCCCAGTAGGATACCTCTTTATATTTAGGAGGAGAGGAAACTCACTCCAAGGGAGACGTCCCAAGACCTAGTTGGTTGATGAAGGGTAAAAAGACTAGGTAAAACCCACCCCTCTCTCTAGGTCACTCGAGGAAAGAAATCACTTGGTAAATTTTAAGGGGGCAAAAGGAAAAGTGAATGAATGGTACCTGCCCTTTACCAATGAAACAACAAACGTTAGCAGCAAGCAATGATATCAATGTTTCAAATCAGTGACTTCAAGATATAAATATGCTACTGAAACACTAAAAGATGAAATGTATAGCAACAACAAATATGTGTAGAAATTGCAAGCTATGATGACAAGAATGCTATAAAGACCTTGCAAGTTTGATAATATTTTGTCACTTACAATTTCAAGATTTAAAGCAAGTCAATAAGTGACTTGAATACGCTGTCAAATCGCTTGCAACAGTAGTAAAATAATAATTATGACAACAACGCCCAAAGGGGTTGGATCTAATGGTGAAAAGCGAGGATTTTTTCACCGTTGGGCAAGGTTCAATTCCCGTGAGGGCCTAACCTAGAGCCATGGGGGCACCTTGAGGTAATGGTCGAACGTGTGGTTGCACCCAGAGATATTATATTAAATAATATCGTGACCCGTGCACACATAAGTGGATCAAAGCCCACCCCCATGTCCTCCAAATTTTTAGACAAAAAGAACTTGAGAGTTCACATGGGTTTATGCTCTACTAGGGTTTTCTGATCAAGCCGACTCCCCTAGGGTTTCTAGCTTCCTCTAGGCTCATGCAACCGCCTCTCGGGCTGTACACTCAATGACTTCTGTAGAGGAAGGGGTGCAAGGCCCCTCTTACAAGTCCGCGGTTGCTTCCAATCCAAACGGCGACATCAAATTACGACCATCTTTTGTCTCCCTTCTGCATTTGCGCGAGGAGGCACTTCACAATGGATCAGCTAAGGGCAAAGCCATGGAAATAGACCCAATGCCTACCCATGCAAAAGAGATTCGCAATTGGGAGCCAGGAAAATGCATTCCACAAGCGGTGTCGGCTCCTAAATATGTCATAAGCACCCCCAGAATCAAGGATCAAAAGCAGTACATGAAAGAATACACCCTGGTAGGCAAATTTTTGGGCCTTTGACCATCGGAATGAGACCCGGTCAAGTGGATTCATCATTGGTGGCGATCAAAGGATCATTATGACCTTCAACTCGGATCCAAGGGCTTCATCACCATCATTTTTCACAACTTAGAGGATCGAAATCGAGTGTTCGATGGAGGGCCTTACTTCTTCAACTCGGCCGAACTTTTTCTCAGATTCTGGATAGATAAATTTTTCCCTGAGAAGGAAGACCTCTCACATGATCCAATATGGATACGCCTTTACTCCTTACCCTAGGAGTTCTGGTTAGAAGAAATACTAGCAGGGATAGGCAACACCATTGGGGATTACGTCAAAGCCTCCGAGGCAACCAGACAGAGGAAATGTACATCCCATGCACGGATCTGTGTCTATCTCAACATATCCAAACCACTACCATGATCTATAGCTCTGGAATATCAGGATGAGGAATGGTCCCAAACTATTGACTATGAACACATTCCATTCCGTTGCCGGAAATGCCATGAACATAGGCATTTATTAAGGGAATTCCCTTTGAATACCGTCACCAAAACGGTGCCTCAAGCTGCTGATAAATCCAAAGATGTTTTCACACAGGTAAATAACAAGCGCTGTCGAGCATCGAGGAAGTTGACCCCTTCAACTGCAAAGGGTCCCTCATCGAGTAACTCTTTCGATGCTCTCCAGGACATTTTGGAGGAAATCGAACCCCCGCACAATCCTCTCACTGAAGGTCACACCATCAGCACAACCAAAGGGAAAGCAAAGGAAACTCCCATATTGGAACCGGTTCCCCCTATTCCTCCCTCTGGCCCAACAACAACAGAGGATCCTGTCACGAACGACGGGGATCTAGAGATGGAGCTATACGAACAAGACTTGGCCGGAGTAGATTTGATCCACCTGGAGCAGGCTTACGGGAAGCAAGAACTGTATATAATACCTCAGGATCAATTGCACAAATTTCATAAGGTCTTTCTGAATTCCTTCGCAGGAGTGACTGCAAGATCCAACTTAGGATTGGGAATCCAACGCGGCCCCGCGAAGGATACACACAAAGCCACAAAGGACGAAAAAAAGAGGGGAAGAAAATCCACACAACTCATTCAGGAAATCATAAATTACATGGTCAACTCAGGTCAGATACAACTAATCTCTGACAATTTTCCACCCCTCCCCCCCCATCTTAATCATGAAGCTCGTCTCATGGAATATACGGGGCCTCAATGGACTCAATAAGCAGCGTCTTCTTCGAAATAGGATTATGGCGGATCAACCAGACATTGTCTTTATTCAAGAAACCAAATGTGTAGGGGCAGAAGCAGACCAAATCTTCACCAGATGCTGGAAACAAGCTCACTCCATGGGAATTGATGCCTCTGGATCTGCTGGAGGACTAGCCATACTATGGAATCCTATCACTGTCATCCTGGACAATTTCTTCACCTCTAGAAGGACCATTTCAGCAGAATACAGGGTCATTGGCTCCAACAAAGGGGATTTTAGACTAATGTTTATGGACAAATCACTCTAGGGGAAAAGACATCCTTCTTGCACAATCTGGAAGAGATGGGAAACCTTATCCAACACCAAAGATGGGTCTTAGGGGGAGATTTCAAGATGATATTAACTCTGGAAGAGAAACGAGGGGGCATTTGACGACTGGACAATAACAATAGTAACTTTCAAGCTTTGATTGACAACCTGGGGTTAATTGATCTAGAAACCCCCAATGGTGTTTTCACATGGTCAAATCGTCGCTCAAGATCTCAAAATGTGGCTTGCGAGTTAGATCGTTTTCTCATCTCCGAGCCACTCATGCTAAGTGACACTAGCTTGAATGCAAGTGTCCTCGATGTTGTTGGATCCAATCACTAGCCTATACAGTTATGGATGGACATCAAAGGCTCCCTCGGGCGCAAACCTTTTTGTTTTGAAAAATTCTGGTTGGCGCATCCCGACTTCCAATCCAATGTCCGCTCATGGTGGCTTGAATCATCCATACAACATGGCTCACTTATGTATAGATTCCAATAGAAACTCAAGAATTTCAAGCAACGCCTTAAACTGTGGAACAAGATCACCTTTGGCAACTTCTTTGAAGCTCAAAGAACCCTGGAAAGGCAGATGCAACTATTGCAACAACAAATCCGAGATCAGGGGCTCACAGAGAAGTTGAGGGACCAGGAAGCAACCATCAAGCAACCATCAAGCAACCATCAAGCAACAAATGAATGACCGACAAACCCAGGAAGAGATTCTCTAGCGCCAAAAGTTTCACATTCAATGGCTCAAGGAAGGCGAGCGGAATACGAAGTTCTTCCATCATTCCATGCTTCAGTGACAACACCACAATCGCATCACTCAGCTTGTTTCGGATCAAGGGATCATCCTTCACTCTCATGAGGATCTGGAGCACGAGCTTGTCATTTACTATATGAACCTTCTCTCTGAATCGGCAGGTGATAGATCAGATGACATTAGAAAAATCGCTGACCATATTCCTAGCATCATTACTAGTGATTAGAATGACTCCCTCCTTCGGTCGATTACTATTGAAGAAGTCGATCAAGCACTGCTTGCAACCCTGATGGGCAAAGCACCAGGACCTGATGGCTTCACCGCTGACTTCTTTCATCATTGTTGACCTATGTTGCGCCAGGAGGTCTGGGAAATCATTGAAGACTCCAGGCAATCGGAGCAGGTGCTTCCAGCCCTCAATGCAACCTTCCTGACGCTCATCCCCAAGGAGTAGCAGGTATCTCATCCCAAGCAATTCATGCCCATCGCCCTCTGCAACATCATTTACAAACTACTCACAAAGATCATTGCTCGCAGACTCAAGCATATCCTATCTCTTATCATCTCTTCGAAGCAATCAGGATATGTTGAAGGTCGAAAAATCTTGGATAGCATCATTCTCGCACATGAAGTCATCCATTCTCTGCAATCTACGGGTAGCCCAAGTATGCTTCTAAAGCTCGATCTTTCAAAAGCATTCGACAAAATAAGCTGGATGTATATTCGCTCGATGCTTCTGGCTTTTGGTTTTTGATTCAGAATGGGTCAACCTCAGCTCTTCACCCTTCTTTTCCAATTTAGTCAATGGCGTGCCTTCACGACCTTTTTCACCCTCCAGGGGCATCTATCAAGGGGAACCGCTCTCTCCCTTTCTCTTCATCATCATGGCAGAGGGTCTTAGCTGTTACCTCAAAGTTTCCATTGCTGATGGCTCTTTATCTGGGCTAAACTTGCACGACATCCATCCTCCTGTCTCCCACAGTCAATTTGTAAATGACACCCTCATGATGGGCTCGCCCACAGTCTCGGAAGCACGCCGCATCCTCTTAATCTTGAATGAGTTTTGTGCGGCGTCGAGAATGAACATCAACAAGGACAAATCTCGAGTTTACTTTTTCAACACCCCAAGGGCTGTCCAAATCCACATCACTAGTATCCTTGGGTTTACTCGGGGCTCCCTTCCATCCAAGTACTTAGGAATTCCTCTCATTGACAAGACCCCTTAGACTTGCTCCTGGGAAGACCTCTTTTCCTCTATGAAGAAAAGACTCTCCTCCTGGACGTTCCGCTCTCTAAATCTACTTGGTCGTCTAACTCTCCTTAAATCCGTCCTTCAATCCCTCCGCATCTATGCCTTCTCAGCTCTCGCTGCCCCAAGCTCTATCCTCACAACTATAAGGAATATGTAGAGAAAATTTCTATGGTAGGGTACTAAGGAAGGACGCCACTGGGCACTGGTAAGCTGGGAAAAATTATGCAATCCTAAGTTCGTCGGAGGCCTTGGTCTCAAAGATCCAGCCAAGATCAATAAAGTCCTCAGTGCTAAAATATGGTGGAGATGGCTAACAAGGCCAGGTGACCACTGGGCTTAGTTGTGGTGCAAAAAATACACCCCTGACATCACCGAAGAGCAATTGATAAGATGGAACGAGCAACGACTGGGGTCCCTAATATGGAAAGCAACTAAGATGAATAACTCTCTTATCACTGACCATGCCTTGTGGGAAATCCAAAATGACAAGAGCGCCTCCTTTTGGCAAGACTCGTGACAACAATTACCCACTCTCAGTCATCAGCCTCTTGCAATCAACTTCCAGACTCCCACGGTTACAACTGGTCTTAAGCTGGTGACCTATTCCTGGATGGAAACTTCTCAGCATGATACCTGGCACTGATAGAAAACCATCAGGGCGGATCTTCATGTACCACCAGAGACAGATCTTCAACCTCGGCTCAGCGAGCTAAACCAAAGAAAAGTAAGGATTCGGCGAGCCAGGGACATCCTCCGATGGGGACACTCCCCAAAAGGAACCTTCACCTTCAAGGAAGCATACAACCTCCAAAATTCTTTCAACTTGCTCCCCAAGGAACCCACTTGGCATAAAATTTGGGAAGCCAGGCTTTGGCCAAAGCAATGCACCTTCCTCTGGTTGGTCTCTCACAAAAGCATCTTAACTTGGGATAATTTAAAGAGGCGTGGTTTCATTGGACCCTCGATTTGCCATCTCCGCATACAGACAAAAGAGACTCAACTCCATCTTTTGAACTCTTGTCCCTTCAGTTCTCAAATATGGGATCAATGCGCCCAGATCATGCGTACCTCGGACAGAGTCCGCGACTGCCCTATTGCAACCCTGACAGGTTAGAGGGACAGAGCCTTTAATTCACCCATCCTTAATCATATCTGGCAATTACTTCCAGGTTTCATCCTCTGGCACATTTGGAAGGAAAGGAACCATCGTATTTTCAAATCCACACACCTAGACTGGCAAGGGGTTTGGAGAAAGATTCAGGGAAATATTAGAGAAACAATGCACCTGCAGAATTGGACAAAGGAGGAGATGGCATGCCCACTCCATGAAAATGACATCCTTCTCCATTGGAATATGGCCAGTATGGTCATTCACTCCCCCAACCCCTCCCGACATGCTTCTTTGAGTAGCCACAGCCATTGGACGCCTTCACCACAAGGATTCCTCAAAATCAACTTCAATGGCTTGTCCAAGGGTAATCCCGGCCCGTCCGGGTATGGAGCAGTTGTAATGTTCCCAAGCCAATTTTTTGCCTAGAAAAAAGGGATGTTTAACTGTTTATTTGTTGTTACTTGTGTGTTTGCAAGTTTACTTCATGAAGTTGCACATTTAGGGTTTGCACTAAGAAGATCATAGCATGGAGATATAGATCTGAACTTATAGCATAAGGAAATGACAAGATACAAGCAAGAAACACCAATATAGAACCAATAACTTCAGATATGACCTTTATTTAGATAATACAGTGCACCCTCCTTCTCTCCAACTTGTGCCAAGCTCTAATAAATCATTTGACAGAGAAACCCCCTCCAAAATGGGCTAGAAAGGGCGCCCTTGGTCATTCAGAGAAAACCCAAATGCCCTTATGCCCAAGATCCTTCTCCTCTTCCTAGATCGAACTGTTCTCATTCAACGCCCTCCTGTTGGAAACCCCCTTAGGTTGCGCACTGTCTCTTCCTTTGCTGATGGATATGACCTGTACCTGCTGTAGAATGGTGTGGGAGGAGTATTGCACCCCCGAGACCAAGCTTGAATCAAGATAGGTGGGATCTTTCACCACCGAATTGATCTCTGGGGTTTGTAATCTCAAAACCCTCAAAACATCTTTGTGCTCAAGAGCCCAAATGAAAACGTAATAATAATCCAGAATGAGTGAGAGATGCGCCCTCCTTTTCTTTTATACCCCGATCTAATTCTCTGTTGAGTTAGTTAACCATCTTTTGGGGTTAACTCCTAGCTTTTCCACACATGTTCTTTTTCTTTTCTTCATTTTGCCTTTACTTCCAAAGTCAACTTAAAATTATAACATTGTGCTTAGGTAAGTGCTTTGGGGTGTCTTGGTCCCCATGATGCATGAGACTATAGTTTAGTGGCGACAACTAGATTACTAAGTTTCTCACAACCTCTTTATCAAGAGGTGGGGGACATTACAGTCTCCCCTACTGGAAATTGCTTGCCCACAAGTAATTTTGATCCTGTCTCCTAAAGAACCTATTCACTTTCCCAAGTAGCATCCTCTATAGGTAAGTTCTTGCACCTGATCAAGTATTCCCTGATTCTCCTCTTCCTTAGCCTCTTCTCCTTTACTTCTAATACTTCCTCTGGAACCAATATCAATTGGCCCTCCTCATCTAAAGGTGGAAATTCTTCAAGAAGACTGATGTGCTTCCCTATGGCTCTCTTCAAGCATGATACATGAAAGACATTGTGTATTTTGCTGCCCTGAGGTAGATCAAACTCATATTCCATGGCCCCTACCTTTCTGTTTACCCTGTATGGTCCAAAGAAGCGGGGTTGGAGTTTTTCTGCGCCACTCCTCTTAATAGATGCATGTCTGTATGGCTATAGCCTCAAGTATACCAAGTCACCAACCTCAAATGTGTGATCCACTCTATGCTTATCTGCTTGTACCTTTTGCTGATTCTGTGCCCTTTGTAAGTGGTCTTTAAGCTCTCTGAGTATATTCTGACTCTGTTGAATCCAATGTTGTGCCATAGGAGTTCTACTGTCACCGAAGACAATCTCCACAAAGGTGAGGGGATCATAGCTGTATAAGGCCCTGAAAGGTGACATACCAGTAGACATGTGATAGGTGGTGTTGTAACAATACTCTCCCAAATGAAGCCATTTAACCCATGCCTTCTATTGTCCTGAAACATAATTCTGAAGGTAACCTTCAACCCATTTGTTGACTATCTTGGTTTGGCCATTAGTTTGAGGATGATAACTAGTATTGGGAGTCAAGGCCATACCTACCAATTTGAATAGCTCCTGCGAAAAGGTGCTCATGAACCTGCTATCCCTGTCACTTACAATGGTTTTGGGTAAACCATGCAACTTGAAGATCTCTCTGAAGAATAAATCTGCAACTTGTGAAGCACTGAAATCTGTGGCAATGGCGAAGAAATGAGCAAATTTGGTTAATCTATCCACAACCACAAAAATGCAATCTTTGCCCTGGACCTTGGGCAATCCTATAATGAAATCCATGGATATACTTTACCATTTCTGCTATGGGATGGGGAGTGGTTGCAGTAACCCGGCTGGATGAGTGTGTTCATCCTTATTCTCCTGACAGGTGGAGCATTCCTTGATGTAGCGCATCACATCCTCCTTCATGCCTTTCCATGCAAATCTCTCCATTATCTTCCTATATGTTTTGACAAACCCCTGATGTCCTGCCAATGGTGAATCATGACATGCTTGCAATACTCGTCTTTTGAATGCTGACTCAGGAACTAGGAAGATTTGGCTCTTGTTGTATATGATGCCATCCACAATCCTGAAGTTATCATCCTGTACCTTCCCATCCATTAACTCACAAACAAACATGTTTTTTGAATATTCCACCAAAAGGTGCACTTTCCAGTCAACTGAAATATCTGTCATAGCATAGACTGAGGGTCTTCTAGATAAGGCATCAACCACCACATTATTTTACCCTTTGACAAATTGAATGTCAAAGTCATAGGCCTGAATCTTGCTAACCCATTTCTGTGTTGAATTTTCACTATGCTAGGCTCAAGCATGAGGTTTATTTCATTTTAGCATTTACTTGAACCATGAACAAATGCAACTACACAATTTACAAGTGCTGCAATAACCAAGATCACAAGAAGAATAACCATGCACAAGAACACAAGAAATATCCTGGGAAAACCCTTCTCAACAAGGGAGAAAAACCCAAGAATCCTTTGCTATATTCTCAAGAGAAGATCCTCCAACCATGAAACCCTAATGCACACAAGAGGGTGCTCTACTACCTTGAAACTTGCGCCCAAGAGAGGTGCACACTTCAGCCCTAGAAATGTACTTGCTGAAATTTCCAAATTACAAGTGACTTGTGTGTTTCCTCAATGGGGAAATCACCTTTATTTATACAAGATGGACAAACTAAAAGTGGTGTCTATTGGCACAACATGGCCGACTTCATTAACTCAGAAAATAATTAATTATTACAATAAACATTAATTATCTTTCACATATGGTGGGGCCAACCTGTACCCTTTACATGACAATTAGGGTTACAGGTAAATCTTACTCTCAAACAATATAGCAAGGGATCTACACATCCACTAGTGCTCAACCACTAGGGACACGTCCACCTGTGTTCAGTCACAGGGACGTCCTACTCAACAGATCTCTATCTCACTGAGTCCACAGGAGAATCATCCGGAGTACCATCTCAAGCCTGACTCAACTGAGTCCACAAGGCAGGAGACCACACGTCATAACAACTCAGTCCAGAGTCTGACGCACACCCATCACATGGGCACCTTCACCCCACACAGGGGTACACATCGTCTCATTTCAATCCAGAGAGGAACGATACGCCCATCTCATGGGCATCCTCACCTCACACAGGGGCACACATCGTCAACGACACACCCATCACATGGGCATACCCAACACATGGGCTCTCTCACATGTCGACTCAACTCAGTCTTAGAGGAGAACGTGTCCTGGAGGATGTCTCATGAAGCTGTAATCATCACCATTATGTTGTCTTTCATTTAAGTCCTTTTGATCCATCTCCTCCTCTCAGAACTCTCTCAACATCAAATAACATAGCATAATGAGGAATTAGGTCGAATTCCTCCCTTTATACTCTTCCCGATCTAATTCACCATTGACCTCACTTAAGCTAGGCGCTTTTCCTCCTAAGGTGAGTAATTAATTAATTAAATCCCCCCTTAACACCTTTTCGTTCTATTTCTCTGTTGACTTAGGCTTAAGTGACATTTCCTATGTTTTTGGCTTAATTCATCGTTTAGCCATCAATTCTCCTTTATTTCTCCTCTAGTTCCCTGTTTGTGCCTGACTATAGTCTACAGGAACAAATAGACTACTAAGTCACTCCCTGCAGGCCTACTCTTGGGAACGGGACATCACATCTCACACATCCACTAGTGCTCAACCACTAGGGCCACGTCCATTTGTGCTCAGCCACAGGGACGTCTTACTCAACAAATCTCTATCTCACTGAGTCCACGGGAGAATCATCTAGAGTACCATCTCAAGCTTGACTCAACTGAGTCCACAAAGCAGGAGACCACACGTCATAACAACTCAGTCCAGAGTCTGATGCACATCCATCACATGGGCAACTTCACCCCACACAGGGGTACACATCGTTTCATCTCAATCCAGAGAGGAACGACACACCCAACTCATGGGCATCCTCACCCCACACAGGGGCACACATCGTCTCATCTCAGTCCAAAGAGGAACGACACAGCCATCTCATGGGCACACCCAACACATGGGCTCTCTCACATGTCGACTCAACTCAGTCTCAGAGGAGAACGTGTCCTGGAGGATGTCTCACGAAGCTGTAATCATCACCATTTTGCTGTCTTTCATTTAAGTCCTTTTGATCCAAAAAGTACTTGAGGTTATTGTAATCTGTCCTCACAACAAATTTGGCCCCAACCAAGTATTGTCTGAATTTAGCCAAAGCGTGCATGAAAGCTAACATCTCCTTGTCATAAATGGTATAGAGAAGTTCAGGACCTCTTAGTTTTCTGCTCTCATAGGCGATGAGGTGCCTATTCTGCATGAGTACTGCTCCAATGCCTTCTCCTGAGGCATCACATTCCAATATGAAAGGCTGTGCGAAATCTGGTAAATATAGTACTGGGGAAGTGCTCATTACCTTCTTCATTCTGTCAAAAGTTACCTGTGCGTCTTGGCTCCACTTAAATGCACCTTTTCTAGTCAAATCTATCAATGGTGCGCAAAGTTGGGAGAAACTTTTTAGAAACCTCCTTTAGTAGCAACAAATGCCAAGAAATCCCATCAATTTAGTAAGAGTCTTGGGTGTTGGCCAGTCAAGTATGGCTTGTATCTTCTCTTGATGCACCTATACTCCTTTCACTCCAATGATGTGTCCCAAATAAAGAACTTCTGTCATTCCAAATTCACATTTGGATTCTTTAGCATACAAGGATTGTCCTTCCATGATGGCCAAGATCTAGTCTACATGCTGAAGATGATCCTCCCACGTTTTGCTATATATCAACAGATTATCAAAGAAGACCAAGAGGAATTTCCTCAGCTGCTTGTTGAAGACGTGGTTCATACAAGATTGGAAGGTGGCTGGCGCATTAGTTAGCCCAAAGGCCATAACCAGGAATTCATAGTGACCATAATGACATCTGAAAGCTGTTTTGGGCAGATTTTGCTCCCTCATTTTGATCTGATGATAGCCAGAGCGCAAGTCTATTTTTGTGAAGTAAACAGCCCCATGAAGCTCATCCAATAACTAATCAATCCTAGGGATGGGGTACCTGTTCTTGATGGTCTTTTTGTTCAGTGCCCTGAAATCAATGCACATGCGCATCGTCCCATCTTTCTTCTTGACCAACACTACTGAAGACGCAAAAGTACTAGAACTTGGCCTAATGTGACCCAGGTCTAAAAGTTCTTTGATAACCTTTTCAATTTTGTCCTTATACCTTTTTGGGTGTCTATAATGAGTAGTAATGACAGGTTTTGCTCCCTCTTCCAATTCTATTATATGCTCAAACCCTCTATCAGGTGGTGCTCCTTGTGGGATTGGTTCAAAGACCTTGTTGTTCCTGTCAATGATTTTCTGAATATCTGGCGAGTAGTGAGGATATCCTTTCTTGTCTACCTGTACTGAGATTCTGCACTCTCCTGCGTATACAATGTCCTCTCTTCTGAAAATAGCTTCCATGCGCTTTGCTGTGACCACTCTAGGTGTATTTCCTGTCATCCCTCTAAGCATCACCTTTTTTCCACTTTCTTCATTGAAGGACATTTCCATGGTTTTGTTGTTGGTGGTGATGGGTCCCAATGTGCTAAGCCACTGGACTCCCAGAATGATGTTAGTATCTGGTAGGTCCATCACATAAAAGTCCTGTGCCAAGTTATGCCTGCCCAAGGTAAGCTTCATCCCTAGAATGTACTTGTCACAAGGCATGGTGTGCCCACCTGCTACCTCCACACAAAATCTTTCAAACTCCACTATAGGTATATGCCTTCTTTTCAGTAAGGCCGAATCTATGAAGTTGTGTGAAGCTCCCCCATCAATGAGTACTAAATCCTTCTGTCCCTGAAGCATTCCTCTCATCCTGAAGGTATTAAATTTAGGCACCCCACTAATGGATGCTATTGTAACCTTCTTGTCTGCTGTAAGGCTAGAACCTGCTTCTTCCCCTTCTTCATTTTCTGTAAGGTCCACTCTAGGTGGATTTGCTTCTATGTTCTGGATATGGCCGAAATCTTCCTCCTCCTCATCAGAAATTACCTCAATATAATGGGCCTTGCCCTTACCCATACATCTATGCCCTGGCTCCCAAGGTTCTTTGTATGTGAAGCACAGTTGCTTCCTCCTCAATTCTCGTCTAGTAGCCTCATCCATTCTGCCCTTTCCTCTGTCAACCCCCCTTTGATCTTGGCCCCCTTGGTTTATGGGTGGTCTAGGGGCAAACTTGGTTTTTGCTGCAGATCCCATAAAGTCCCTAGTCCTACATAAGGACTCATGTAAGTTGGTAGGCTTAAAATCCTTGACCCAACCTTTTAGGGGTTCCATCAATCCCTCTGTAAAGAGCATCATTAGTCTCCCTTGAGACACATCTGGCACCATCACTGCTATCCTATGAAACTCCTCTATATAAATCTATGGTGACCCAGTTTGTCTGAGTTGTGTGAGTTCCCTGAAATGTAGCTCTAGATCTCCTTGATCAAACCTGTCCATAAGCCTCGGAGTGAACTTTGTGTAAGTAGTGATCTGGTTATGACCCAAGGTGGTCAAACCATGGTACCACCAATCATGAGCTTTTCCCTCAAAGTACATGGTGGCAAACTTTATGGCATCCATCTCCCTCATGGGGTTAAGTTGCAAGTAGGTGTCTAACTTCTGTACCCAAGTTTGCGCAGACACCTTGGGAGACCCATCAAAGTATGGAATCTCCATACCTGCCCTGCACTCCAGCCCATTGTTGTTCCTGTGAGAGTTTTTGGGTTGACCCCTGAATTTGATACCACAATATTGGTCCAATGTCACCTGTCTCTTGAATCCTGCACTCAAGGCCTCATATTCCTTGGCATATTCTTCAATGTGGTCTTCTAATTCATTAAAGTGGTTACCCTATGACGGGCCATCCAAAAATGTAGGCATATAGGGTCTAGGAGTAACCCTACTCTGTGATGCCCCCCTTGAGGACCCTCCTCCAAAGATCTGTCCCTTTGCCTGGTAGTGAAGATCCTGGTCATGATAGTGTGGAGTTCCCCCATGGAAGCCACTGGCTTCCTTGTTTGCATAATTGCTTGGGCCATTCCCACCATGTGTCATCTGGAACAAGAGTGATGCAATTTTTTCCTGATTAGCATTTATTTTTTCCAAAGTTTCCTTCATTTTCTCTCGTCCCTTGCGCATTGTCTCCTGGTTCTCCTATAAATGAAACTCAAGTGTACTCTGTGTATTGTCTATGGAGCTTTTTAGCTCCTTTGCTATACCTGCTAAAACCTGTGGTTCACTGTCCTCACCTGAACCTTCCATTTCTGCCTCTGGTTCACCTATCTGTCTTCTGCACCTTCCCATATAGATACCACTGAACTTCTGCATGTGCTAATCCCCACAAGATGGGAGGATTTAACGCTCTGATACCACTGTAATGTTCCCAAGCCAATTGTTTGCCCGGAAATAAGGGATGTTTAACTGTTTTTTTGTTGTTACTTGTATGTTTGCAGGTTTACTTCATGAAGTTGCGCATTTAGGGTTTGGACTAAGAAGATCATAGCATGGAGATATAGATCTGAACATATAGCATAAGGAAATGACAAGATACAAGTAGGAAACACCAACATAGAACCAATAACTTCAGATATGACCTTTATTTAGATAATAGAGTGATCCTGATACAATAGATTTGTAGATTTGGGAGAATACCATAAGAATAACCAAGATGGAATAATAGTTGCGTAACAATGTCCAAAACTAAAGATAATAGCCTCCAAAGGCCCTACAATAAACTGGTGAAAGGGACAAGATTGGTTTCTTTCCCTTCAAGAGATAGATCCAATCCTCCTAGTTGAGTTGCGCCCTCCCGGATGTCTGTAGATGCTCAATATTTCGACCTCCCTCCTAGAGACCTCCAAATGTGTCCAAAATGCCTGGAACAGTGGATCGTGGCAAGACAAACCCCCTGGCAAAGTATCAAGCTGAATGATGAAGATCTGACCCTTCAGATGGATGAAACCTCTTTCTGCATTACGCCCTCCTCTCTAACTCCTGCCAAGCTCTAATAAATCATCTGACAGAGAAACCCCCTCCAAAATGGGTTAGAAAGAGCGCCCTTGGTCATACAGAGAAAACCCAGAAGCCCTTATGCCCAAGATCCTTCTCGTCTTCCTAGAGCGAACTGTTCTCCTTTAGATGGTGCGCCCTCCTGCTGGAAATCCCCTTAGGTTGCACACTGTCTCTTCCTTTATTGATGGATATGACTTGTACCTACTGTAGAATGGTGTGGGAGGAGTATTGCACCCCCGGGACCAAGCTTGGATCAAGATAGGTGGGATCTTTCACCACCGAGTTGATCTCTAGGGTTTGTAATCTCAAAATCCTCAAGATGTCTTTGTGCTCAAGAGCCCAAATGCAAAAGTAATAATAATCCAGAATGAGTGAGAGATGCGCCCTCCTTTTCTATTATACCCCGATCTAATTCTTTATTGAGTTAGTTAACCATCTCCTTGTGTTAACTCCTATCTTTTCCACACATGTTCTTTTTCTTTTCTTCATTTTACCTTTTCTCCCAAAGTCAACTTAAAATTATAACATTGTGCTTAGGTAAGTGCTTTGGGGTGTCTTGGTCCCCATGATGCATGAGACTATAG
>ML835636.1:48176-61588 GCA_009831015.1 Picea engelmannii | reverse complement strand
GTGGTCCCTGTGGACTATTTCTGAAGAATGATGGTTTAAATCAATTCTTCCTCTGATCCACCTTGAACTTTTTTTTGTCTTCCCAAGCTTTTTGGAAAGTTGGCCTTGCTTTCTGCTGATCATAGAGACATTTAGCTCACCTTACAGTCTCTTCCAATGTCTTGGGATCATCATATTGTATTTTGTCACTGATGAATGTTGGCAATCCACTCAAATACCTTTGAATTTTAACTGTCTCATCCTTGATGAAGGAGACGTACTTCAGCAATTCTAGGAATCTTCTTTCATATTCATTTATGGTCATACTTCCAAGTTTGAGTTCAAAAAACTCTTTCATTTTCTTGTCATAATACCTCTTAGTCAAGTATTTCTTCTCAAAATACTTCTTAAATTCTCTCCAAGTAACACTCTTCTCTTTAATGTGTTGTACCTGCACAAGCTGATCCCGCCACATGGATGCCTTTCATTTAAGTTGATAGATGAAAATTCTACCCTCTGCATGGGAAGAATAATTGTGTAATTGAAAATGCTTCCTCATGCCCAACAACCATGTTTCTGCATCTTCATCCTTCTTGTGCTCACCATTAAATGTAGGAGGTTTAATTTTGTTCATTTCTCCTTGTAGCTCATCCACCCCAGACCTCTTATGTTGTCTGACAGGGGATGGACTTGTGCTGCTACCTGCTCTTTTCTTGGAATGCTTTAAGGAGTGATGGTGGTGTCTGCTAACGTTTCCTGATCTCTTTTTCTCATCCGAAGGTTTGTGACTTCCAGATTTGCTTGAGTCACTTTCTTTTTCCAATTTCTTTTATATTGTGTTCAGACTTTGCAATAACTTCATGTTGAAGTCATCCTGCTACTCTTTGGCTCTCGTAAGCCTTTCATTATCAGCTCTTTGGACATCCTTTTGCAAATTTTTAATAGTCTCTACCATATTCAGGTTTTCATCCCTTTCCTCTCCATGTCCATTGGAGTTTGTTCCTTCAATGTCCAAATGGACATTCATCCCTCTACTCTCATCTTGTTGACTAAAGTTTCCTCGTGTCTCTTCCATTCCTATGGACTCGGTACTTGATCTGATCCGATCTAGTTGTTGTTAGTTCTGCAAAATGTGCATCCATTAAAAATTATCAGTTTAACTAAATCAACAATCCATAAGAAATATGAACTATTTCGGCTCAATAATTATATCAGAATTATCTTTTATGATTTCTTGGTGTTTCCACCATGAAAATTCTCAGACACGGCCCAAGTTTTGAGAACTTAGCAAGCACTATATCATCGCGCAAAGATACATCGAGCGCAAGGTGGTTTGTTGAAACCACTTTTGCATAAGTTTCGATGTCACATGCTTCAATATGTCAAATCCACCATTCGTGGGACGGGTGATAGTTAGTCGGATCACTCTATCTCATTCGCTCATACATCATAGCCATTTGAGTTAGGTGAACGCCGCCATGTAACGAATTCAAAAAATTTAATCATTTGAATTGGATTAGCCGAGCATGGCAACTCATTGCACTTGTGCTCAAGTCTGTCAGGGATTCATGATTGAGGTTCTATAATTACCAACTCTTGGGTATGGAAGCATCATCTTATCCATCAGCGAGTAGTCTCTAAACTGGTTCGAACTTCTCATCTCTGCAAACGTATTTCAATGTCCACAAAACTGAGGTATATGGACCTAGTTAAATCCAATGAGACTGGTTATTCGGGCAACATGCCAAATTTTCCTGCGAGTACGAAGGAAAAGGTAGTCGCGCAGATATTGGCAACTAAATTTCACACAGTACATGTTACTGATTCGAGATTGGAAATTAGGCTGAATCCAATCATGAGGGATCTGGTTATCAACAGACCAACTTCTAAGAAGAAACGAAGCAAGCGACAAAAGAAAGAACTCGTCGTTGAAGCGGTTGAGAGTGTTGGAGAGAATCAACTGGTCTGGTTAGATTCTTTAAAGGAAGAGCTAGCTAAGATGAAATGAGCCCTCAATACAATTGAGTATATTTCAACGATTTTTGGACAAATGATAGCAGAGGTAAGGAAGCTCTAGAGATGATAGACCTGTTATTGTATGGTCTCTTTGAATAGGGCCACTGCTATTTTGAATCATCCCCTTTTTGTAATTTTGGATTTTGAATGAATATATAAGCGCAAAAGCGGATTTTGTACTGCTTAAGACAAGATTCCACTGATGATGTTACGAATCTTGTTTCCTTTAATATTATGTGTCTTCTTGTAACTTATATTTCACTTTCAACTGTTTGAATAAAACCCAGAATTCATCTCATTCGATCGACTCATTTTAAATAATACTTCAATGCAGTTGTGTATTCCTCTTTCTTTGAATACTATGTAAATTTTTCTAATTAGACTCAGGCTTGTCATCTTAATTATCTTTTCAAATGATTTTGTGCACATAAAAATCCAACCTGTGTACCTTTATTTATCGTGCAAACGACTTTATAAGGTAAATCATGTTTCCGTGCACCTGTATCTACTATACATTTCCTCTTCATTGCACCAATAACTTGCACGCACTACTTCTGTGTTGCGTGCCAATATCCTCTGCGCACTGATTCTGTATCGCACTTGGATATTCCACATGCATTTCACTCTATGCATTGCACCATGCTAAAGTTCAATATGCCTTACTGCGTACAATAATATGTATGCCCCACCGAATACTCTGTCGCTACCACGCACAACTACCTGCACGCACCCTTGCATGCACTATAGCGATACAACACATACTCCTACTGTGTGCACACCAACCAAACTTCACTGTGCCTCACAATACTGCACACACCACGTGCACCTTTACCATGTGTATGCACTCCGCGCAATGTTAAATTTAGCACGCGCATCTCTACATATTATTCTTCTGCGCGGTGGCTCATTTTTCCATAAACGCAATATATTGTATACCATACTATAATCGATACCATACTGCAATATCGTCTCCATTCGATTGGTTTGGCCCATTCAGGCTCAATGTCGAAAACTGACGCTCTGATACGATACTGTAACACACCCCGTCCACCCACTGACCGGGGAATGTCACTTACTCAGACACTTAGCTAGTTCTGACAACATAATGTAACACCCAGTATTCAACTGAGGTATGTCACATAACGTTTTTTTTCTTTTTTCTTTTTCTCTAAATACGTATATACACACACAGGCATACATACATATTGAACTGCATGCAATTAAACATATACATACAATGCTCTAGCGGAAGATTCACATATAAAAGATAAACAAACGGTTATGTTCTGTAAATATACGATTTTCAGACTGATTTAACGGTGAACACAGATATGCAGCGTATACAGGGTATATCCTTAAACATCCAAACAATTATGCTCACACAAGAAATAAAACCCATAAAAGAACACATAAATGACAATGCAACATGGAATTCAACACATAACCGGTACTTATCTTGGTAAGAATGTCACCAACTGCGTGCAGACCGTCCACGAACCTCCCAGCCTTAAACTACAGTGTTCGTCACTCTCAACAGTGAGTCACTGTCAAGTTGGGACTAGACTCCACCCGGGAAAAGGATTCCTAACTCGGCTAAAGGTTCACGGTCAACCGGAAAGACTCCCTCTCAGGTGTTCACTCAACCACAGCCTACAGCCTCTCCTTCCCCACATGCTTGTCCCACCCAAGGAATTGAGCCCCTTCTCTTCTCAACAGTCCTTCGGCTGCCCCACTTCCCTTCCAGGGCTTCAGCAACAGGTCGGACCATAAGTCTCAGAGCGTTGTAGCCATAGTTTATCACGTTCAGGAAATCGATCCTCAGTAATTCCCTCACTCAGAGAATTGCTCGCGGGCCTGACAACCCGCCTCTTCAATCCCACTCCCAAGCTGACAAGTACACCAACAGGAATGGATATCAATCTGGTCTGGATACGGTGGTAGGAAGATACGAGTTAGCATAAGGATTGACGGAATGTATCATGGATACTGGTTCTCTGGTCGAAGGAAAAAATGGTAAGGTTCTCCCCCTTCACAATGGTTGATCCCCCCAAAGGAACTAAGTCTCGGCAATAAGTATGCATGTCTCCAACTTGACACATGTCCCCTACTTTAGGACTTTGGATAAATTAATTATCCGTACTCTATGTTTTTAAGAAATATTAATATAATATTTATTTTCGGCTTTAAGCTCTCTAGCTTAGCGTTGTTCTTAACTTTAGGCCCTCCCTTTCCCTATTTGGTGGAATCTAGTCCCCCTTCTATTTTATCATGGTCGATCTGCGCGCAACAATGTATTTTTATATTAATCATGAGATATATACAAAATAGGCACTCTAGCCTTTAACATCTAGGCGCGCTGGCCTAATTCCAAGACATAAGAATTACGACTTATAATACTGGCTCACCAACCTATAATGCATATTATATACACAAAGGTTCGTTGACCTTAATATTGTGCGCACTTTAGTTAATGCCGCGGTATCCATTGACCTCAAGGTTGTGCACTCTTTAGTTAATGCGTGTTGTATCCTCTGTCTTTAAGGTTGCACGCACTTTAGTTACCGCGCGCGGTATTCAAAAATATGCACATTACATCCCTTTACTGCGCAATATATGTGCGCACCATGCCATAAAAAGTGTATTACAAAAATGATGTCTAAACAACTCACTAGGTTAAATATACTTGGATTATATTTACATTTGAGTTCGGCCGAGGAATATTACACTAACATTCTCCAACAATTTCCTAATGGATACTATTGTAATTATACCTATTGGTTCCTTGCACTAAATAAATGGCCACTTCAAACAAAAGAGCATTGTCAAACTTTACTATAATCATTTCCATGTCAAAATAGTTAATTACTCCATGCTAAAACAATAATCATACTATAGTCTTACGCCAATTTCATATAAACAACAATGTTTCTCCAAGGACAAATAATTATTAAATAAATTTAATCACAAGCACCTCCTCCTCGACCTAATAACAATTGCCACACAAGTCAAGAATTTCATGTCAGCAACCCTACTTGCCCAATTTTGATAGCATAAGAGTTAAACACACCCGCCATTCCAAAACGCTTTGCCATAAATGAAACTTGGAGACTATACATAGCTCAGATCTCAACACTCACAAAACAAAACTGGCAATTGGATTAAAATCCCTACACACATCTTTATTCACCAAGGAAAACGAGAAACGTGGATATTGTTTTGAATCCAGGTCTTAAGAATTTTTATAGCAAACTTTCACAGCCAAGGTTTAAGTCATAAGTGAGTTTGGTTGGTCATGGATATTCAAACCGAAATCCAAGGAATGCAAAATTTGAAAAATTAAAGGCAAATTTAACCATTTGCCGACAATCTTTGTAGGAAATTTCTGTTGTTGTTTTGCAGTAGGAGGGTATGATGAGGACATCTCATTAGCATGCAATGGCAAGTCACTCATCCTCACCATTACCATTTTTTTTCCATCTACCTCTAATTTTTGTATGATGGCCATTTGCAAAGCTTTGGGAGAAAATTTAGCCCTAATTCTTGTATGATGGCCATTTGCAAAGCTTTGGGAGAAAATGAAGAGTAGAAAACGAGAGGGAGCAATAAATCCTAAGAAGTTTCGGAGAATTCCATGTGTTTTTTCCATTCTTATAACTATTGAAATAGCTAAATTAGAAACTCACATCCCTTGAAAATTTTGATCTATTCCATGGATTTCTTGGCATGGAAGATTTTGATTGTTCCTCTCATCGAAGTCCTAAATACCCATCAATGCAATCAACAACATGTCAATTTATTTTTAAAAATGGCTTTAATTATTTTATATATTATTTTTTCTATTAACAATTCAAGTGACACCACCATAAACATAATGACAACCTTAACCAATGAAAAAAACATTTTAAACAAATGTAAATACTAAATTTTTTTTTAATTATAACTATACTCAATTTAACACTATATTTTAGTTACAATCTTTAGACTGATTTTTATAATGAGAACTAAATTGATTTAACATTATATTTTACAGACAGTTTTTTGTAAAAATAAGCAAACTATATAAACTTCAAATAAACTACAAGATTAAAGGACTAATAAATAAACTATAAGGGATTAATATAGAAGACTAATAAATAAACTATAAGGGATTGATATAAAAGACTAATAAATAAACATATAGTTATATTAAATTTTTCATTTGCATATTTTAGAGAGATGTTCATTATTGATTTTAAATGTGATAAAATTATGGTAATTAAAAAATCTAAATTAAAAGTTTTTTTAATTAAGTTTTCTTAGTAAAAGATTATTTTAAAAATTATTTAATGATTTAATATGAAAATTATAATATTTTTTTATAATAATTCAATTTATTGAAAATATAAATTTGAAAATCCAATTTTATGAGGTGCTGACGTTGGGAAACTCTAGCCGCAGAATCCTAGACCCAAGAGATGGGATTGTGCGAGGAGGGTTTCGAGATTGTTGATGTTCGAGCTCTCTTTTCCAGGCGTGGATCTGGCGAGTGTTTATGGTGCGGCTTTCGATAGTGTTGTGAGTGGTTTTTTGTGTGTTTTCCTTCTGGTGGCAGACTGGGGGCATTGTTGCATGTTCATATCTGGTGCTTGTGTGCTTAGATTCGATACCTCATTTCTCGTCCCTGGTGGGATCTGGTGTTGTGTTGGTCAGGGTTTGATCTGATGTGTTGTGTTTGGGATCAATAGAGCCTCGAATCCTGTGGCTTGGTTCTTGCCTCTGATCATCGTTCATTGTCATTGCTTGAACCCTTGTCGATGGACGCTTATGTGTAGATTTTTTGTGCAGTTCCATGATCCAATGGTTTGTGGTGCTCGTTTCTCCTTTTGATATGGTCTTTTGCAGATCGGACTATCTATTGCACGGATCTGGGGTTGGATTTTTTCGTGCGGATCTTTTTCTTTGGTGGCCTAGGGTTTTTATTAGGCCATCTTTTTTGCCGCCAATTTTTCTCTGTGGGTGGCCCCTCTCTTTTGGAATTCGTCTATGTTGTCTCTTTTTGATTGCCCTCTCTAGTTCCGAGGGCGTTTTTCAGGGTTTGGTGTATACCCTCTGCTACATGGTTTTGGTTTCAAAGTTTTGATGCCAAGTTTTGAATTTTTGAAGACAAGATTTGGGGTTTTGGATCCTCTTTTCGAGAGGAATGTATGACGCTCTAACCTGGTCCATCTTGCTTCTCGGTTTTCTTTGGAGAATTTCATTGATGTTTGCTCTCAGCAGAGTTTTTTGGGGTTTTCCCACTTCTGTTTATGGTTCCTCTCTCTGGTTATGTTGGTTCATTCAAGGTTTGGTGTATGCTCAGATTGGGGTCCTTTTGGAGGGTGATGGTGACTCTCTCTTCCTCATATCAGATTGAGGGTTTGACCAGAGCTTTGAGGTCCTTTCTAAGGGCGTTCAATGTTGATGCATTGACACTTTGAGGTCCTTTTTTAGGGTGTGCAACTTTTTAGTTTTTCTTTTAATGGTGTTTGTAGGATGGGGTCTTATTTGGTGTCGTTGCTTTCTGGTTTTGTTGATGTGAGAGATTCATACCACTCTGACTTGGTCCTTCCGACATCCAGGGTTTTCTTTGGGATTGCTTTCCTGACGTGTTTTTAGTGGAGGGGTTTCTTGTACTTCAATGATTGTTTCCCGACTTATTTTGGGTTGTTCCCAACTCATTTATTGTATTATTTTTGTGGCTTATTAACTAGCTTCAAGACCCCTTTGGGCTTCTATTTTCTGATCACTTTACCCATGGTTGGGTTGTGCTTAAGGCACCTACAAAATGTAATTTAGTTCTCTTAGGATGAATAGAATTAGGTGTTTTTTTAGTGGAAAAAAAATTAAATTTATTGAAAATAATAATAATGATTATTATAAAACAAGCATGTATCCATTAAGTTTGATCAGTTTAAGTAAAACAATTATTTTAATTCTTTACATTCTATTTTTTTTTTTATAGATATGGGTTAATTGATGAGTTATTGGATTGAGAATTACAACCCAATATGGGGGAGATATTCATGTAAAGTAACCCATAATAATAATAATAATAATAATAATAATAGAATAATAGAAATTTATTTAAGATATATATATACTTTGAATGAATAACGACTAGCCTAAATCCATCTTGTGCAAACATTTTTTAAAGTGCAAAACTTGAGGAAAGGTTAAAGGTTTGCACCTTGAGAAATTTGATTTCAATCTCAACTTGAGAGATACAAAGTTAAGATGGATCTAAAATGATTCTATTCAAATAATTCCAAAAATTATATCTCATATTTTAAAAGTTTAATAATATTTCATAAATAAAAATAACTAATTTATTTTAAATTGATATTTTATAAGCAAAAATAATTTAAAAAAATTAATAGTATTTCATAAACAAAAATAATTATTTTTTTTCACAATAATAAACTCAAATACATTGTAAATTAAAAATATATATATATATATATATAAAAGAAAGATTTACACTTCTAAAAATATTCTAAAAATATTTGTTGAATTTAAAAACTTGATAACTATACACTAATACAAACAAAAATAATTTAAAAGTTTTTATTAGTTTAAAAACTTAATGAATATACACTAATATAAACCAATTTTTTTGTTAAAAATTTCCAAGGATCCGTAACACTCAATAAACACACCACACAGGATACAAATGTCATCATCCCTAAAAAGGTCGACGCATGTCTCATGAGTCAAAGAAGTACAATACATCGAAAACAATATTATTACAAAGCTTTCAATATTTGTGTCTGTAAAATCATATCATATTCCCAAGTTATATGTGTTAAAACACTAATCATAAGTTAGTTGGTTAGTTAAGTTAATCTAACTGTTATACAGTTACATGACAATTATGGTCTTTTGTATTATATATGTACATCTATGTACATGATGATTAACAGAAGTATTGATGAATAGAGTATGTCTTTTCTGCCTTTGTTTATTTATCTCTCTTCCTCATAGTTTCCTAATTGCTTCAATTATTTAGATTATGTTTTTGCTCTTTTCTTCATTTTAAATCTAACAGTGGTATCAGAGCAATTTATGATCTTGATGTGCATGTGGGATTGATGAATGGATTTGATATGCGTATGGTGCATATTAGAATTCAAACTTGGGATTTGAAACATTGAATATTAGGGTTTGAAAATACCATCAATATGGATTCAAAGGCCAAATTTGTGAAAGTGGAGGCCCCATTCAATTTTTTAATAATATTTATATACAGTTTTGAGCGTATTTGTGATATGCAATAATAGTTCAAATGAGCTTCAGCATTTTTTACATTGTTTTTAACAATACTACCAAATACCATTAACATGGCATTTATTATTGAAATCCTTCCTGGGATCTCGAACGTTGTGGTGGGATTATATGCTGCCAGGCACAGTATTGCTAAATTGTTCGTATTCCCTGGTTTGAGAGCTGCTTCAAGAAGGATTCCACAGAGGGATAGATTTTGGGCATAAAATTGAAGGTGACATGAATGGAACATCGATTTCAAGCGGATAAACCAGAATGGATTGGATCAGCGCCTAGGGTACATCATAGTGCGTTGCGTTGGGGAGATTAGCATGTTGGGGTGAAGATTAGTAGAGGAGCTTAGCAAGTTGGGCGCGGTATTGTTAGATTGTTCCCCATTTAGAAAGCAGTGTTGGAACCAGCAATGCAAGGTCATGAGATGATTGGTCGTGCCATGACGGAAGTGGAAAGACTCTCTTCGCCTTTATTGATTGAAGGAAGAGGAGCGGCAAAGTAAAGCCCTAGCCGCCAAATCCCTAGTTGTTGAGCAACATGAAAATCGAGAGTCGTGGTTTCATCCAACGAGAGCAGTGGCCCGTGAAACTCTTCCTGGAGATTGAACGCTAGTGGAGGCTGTATGGTAAAGCATGAAGGATAGAATCCGATCTAGAGATATTTGCAATGTTGAAATCAAATCAACTTACAACAAATTTGACATGCAATCTGTGAAGTATTGCGCTATCCATTCCTTGACTATGCCTCCTCTCTACCTGCATAGAATGTGGCTTTAATCTCTTGTATATTGAAGTAAAAGGGTTGCATTTTTTAATATTTTTTCAAAACTTAATTTTATCACTGATCATAAGCATACCTTTTTTATGTAAAAAAAAGGTGATATAATATTTTGTAAGCAATTGTATGGGAGATATAAGATTGAAATTTTATATGGAGTTTTCTCCATTATTATAGTTTAATGTATTTGAAGTTATAAGGGTTTTAAAGAGTGTTTGTAAAGGTGTTATAAAAAGTTTTTAGAAGTTATAAGGCGTACTTGACCTACTCGAAATTGAATAAGGGGGTCTATCTTAGGATCTTTGTGTGCGTCTAAGTCATTGGTTATCCTGTAGTTTTTGGCAACATTCAAGGAACGATTTATTTTCGCCTCTTCGCATGCATAGCAGGATATCGCATGCACAGCGAGATACAAAATTAAATTTTGTGGCATTGACAAACAACTCTCTTCCATATTCTACATAATGGCAAGAATTGAAGAACTATTTACAATATTGCGCACATTAATTAACTCAACTACAGAATCTACAATTGTAATAAACAAGTGCACTCTTAGTACAGTGATTACTTGTTTACAAGTAACACACAAGAAGATTGATATGTTCAAACATCAAAACAAGTTTTTGTCTGATGAGTCAAGTTTGCTTCGACACCAACAATGTGATTTTAACAAACAAATTGACATCAAGGATGAGAATGAAGACGCTCAGTTGAATGAAAATCATAAACATGAAGATCAGTTAGATAAAGTCTCTATGTCAGAAAAAGTTGTGGATAAATGTATTGTTCGACCATGGGAAGAATTACGATTTAAACGAAACCAATATGGACTAGGATATGCAAATGATGCTAACAACCTTTTTCATATTCCTAATTATAGCGAACTCGTTTGCTTTGTAAGTGGAGGTTTTTTGAATGATGATAAGACGACAGAGCTTGCGGATATTGGTAAGGAACAGGTACAGGATATAGTTGATGATGATGTTGCTAATTAGTCGAATAAACAACCCATATAGTGCAAACACTGTCACCGGTTTGGCCATGATAAGTCAAATTGTTTTGATCTTCACCCATGCAGATTTTGTGGGAAGAAAAATCACCCCTCAGTAAGGTGCCAAAAGCGCAAGCGGAAACAACTTCATTTTGAATGGTTAGGGAATTGGCGTTGGCATTTGGAAGCCAATTTATTGGAGCAGTCTTATCGTCGGATTTATACACAAGTACAGTCGTACTTGATTGGAGATATTTGTACAGTTGATGGACATGAATGTTTTTCAAGATTTGATGATTTAGGGTATGATCGGGGCCCAGTTGATGTAGTCTTCTGAGTTGAAGATCGAGTCTTCAGACTCCGCCGAAAGACAATTTGATATGCTGGATCTCTTTTTGGCCATACTTGCAAATGACGGTCAAGGGAATTGGAACCACTTGTCCCTGACAGGGGGGAAATCTAGTTGAGTCTTGAGTCAGGTTCCAAGTTTGATTTAGAGCCTGTGAATAGATGATCAAGTGTGCAACCTAGTTCTTGGTATGCAGTCTTGTTCCTGAACATATTGTTGTTGATATGGTTTGTGGTCAGCTTAAAACCACCAATTGAGCAGAAGACATGAATTTATGCTTGTTACATTTTCATATTTTTAAGCCTTGAGCTCTTGTTAGTATATGGTCAACTTAAAACCATGTCATTTAGTAGAAGAAATCAGCTTCTGCTAGACATTCGGTTTGTGGTCATCCCGAAACCACCAGATTGGTTTGTGGTCATCCTGAAACCACCAGATGAGTTTTTGGTTAACCTTAAACCACCAATTTAGTAGAAGACATCAACTTCTGCTATTTTCTTTTCAGAGTTCAAAGAACATTTTTAGTCAGCCCTCTGAATATTCGCTTGACAGATGTGATTGTTAAGTAGTGGCAGTTTTTCATGCAAGAATGAACTTATGATTAAGGGGGGATGTTAAAACACTAATCATAAATTAGTTGGTTAGTTAACTTAACCTAACTGTTATAGAGTTACATGACACTTATGGTCTTTTGTATTATATATGTACATCTATGTACATGATGATTAACAGAAACATTGATGAATAGAGTATGCCTTTTCTTCCTTTGTTTATTTATCTTTGTTTTTTATAATTTCCTGATTGCTTCAGTTATTTACATTATGTTTCTGCTCTTTTCTTCATTTTAAATCTAACAATATGGAAAGTATTATCTACCTTGTAAGGTGGTGCTTTCAATTTTGTTGCTTCCGCATTCTTTTAACCATAAAATTGGTGCAAACTATACACACTCATTAAATTAATTGGAGAGAGCGGATTTCCGCCAAACTTGAAACATACTTTGACGTCGTAGCAGTGTAGTCACCTGTATAAACATGTGCCAAATCTCCACCTCCACAGTTCACTCCTGTGTTTCTGGAATGCGAAGAGGAAATCTCTCTAGGTACGTTACCTTTGATGTTAAAGTACACAAATAAATATGTAAACCATAAAATCGAATATTAAAAGAAGTATGAAAACATTAGCGACTGTGGAGAACAATACAATAACTGATGATAGAGGATTGTTTTCGTGCTCGCACCGACATGTTTTAAAACGACCAATGAAACAAAATGTAGAGCATTCGATAGATGAGAGAATGCATTTTGGTTATAATTAGCCCATACCTCCAGCGTGAGCCCTGGCGGTGACTCTAATTATGAGTTATGTGACTGCAGTAATTGTTTTTCATATCAACAACCCACCCTTCAGCCGTTGGTGTAGCAGCTCCAGCTCCAGCTCTTCCCCAGCCCACTGCAAATTGGAGCAATTGCGCAAGTCCATAAGTTTGAGGTTCGTCCAGTTCCCACCTAAATCTTGGATCCCCTGCAAAGCGGAACACCCGCAGAAGTCGATACTATGGAGCTTCGTCCAGTTCCCAGCTGAATCTGGAAGCCCCCTCAAAGCAGAGCACCCGAAGAAGTCAATAAGTTGGAGGTTAGTCCAGTTACCAACTGAATGTGGAAGTCCCTGCAAAGCAGAGCACCCGCAAAAGTCAATATGTTGGAGGTTCGTCCAGTTACCAGCTGAATCTGGGAGCCCCTGCAAAGCGGAGCAGCCCAAGTGTATACGTTGGAGGTTCGTCCAGTTCCCAGCTGAATTTGGGAGCCCCTGCAAAGCGGAGCACCAGCCCAAGTCGAGACGTTGCAGGTTCGTCCAGTTCCCAGCTGAATCTGGTAGCCCCTGCAAAGCGGAGCACGCGCGCAAGTCCATACGTTGGAGGTTCATCCAGTTCCCAGCTGAATCTGGGAGCCTTTGCAAAGCGGAGTAGCCCAAGTCGATACGTTGGAGGTTCGTCCAGTTCCCAGC
>ML835636.1:13907-43794 GCA_009831015.1 Picea engelmannii | reverse complement strand
CTTCGAAAGTATGAATCTAGGTATGTTTGATAGGTTTTGTCCTAGTCTGAAAGATAGGGCACAGTTAGAAGAAAGAGTTGATCTGAATAAATTTGATAGAAATAGAGAAAGATATGTTATTCCTATGCATAGAAAGAATTTTTGGACTAATAAATGGATGCAGGAACCTAGAAAGAATTTTTGCAGATTGTAGGTCCAACACTGTGATCCCAGTGCGTAGTATAGGAAAGGTTGGGGCTCGTTTAAAAGAAAGAGAGGATTGAAACTGTGTTATAATTGCAGAAGATTGGGACATATTGCTAAGGAATTCCCTAGTACATGTCCTATTTGTCTTTGTTGTAAAGTTATTAGTCATGAGGTTGAGGATTTCCCAAGGATGATTGCTAAAGTTGAAAAGATGAACATGAGACAAGAAAACTATAAAGAAGATCAAGAGACTAACAACATGTTAGGGAAATAGAAAGAGAAAGAATCAGAGAAAGCTCGGACTATGTTAGTACAGTTAAAAGAAGCAATGGATGACCACAAGAACGTCAGTTTGTCAAAGATCTTGAAAGAAAAACAGTGCATAGTTACAAGAATAGAAGACTTCGACATCAATTGTGTATTGGATGAAGAAACACAAGTGAATATTATGCTAGAAAGCACTTGAGAGATTTTGGGAAAGGCTGCTATGATACCTTCATTGGAAATGATAGGATTGTTTAAAGGAAATATGATAACCCTATGTGGAAGAATTACTAATATACCTATGATTCTTCATGAAACATCGACCGAAGAAGAATTCGAAGTCATTAAATTTTTTTAGAACAACACCCCTTTTCCACTTTTGTTAGGAAAGACTTGGATTGAAAAGGATCAGATCAGAAGGAAAGTAGAGGAGGAAGCTACTGAACATAAAAAGAAAGAGCTAAGGGACCTCTTAGCGAGAAAAATAGAGCGATTAATAGAAGAACAAGAGGATAATTTGAAGCAACAGAGGGCAATAGAATTAGTTGTTGAATTTGAAAGAACACAAGAAGGTTTGAAGGACCTATCCATGAAAGAAAGAAGAATACCTACCATGGAGTTAATAAGAGAAGAGGTATTACCTTTGAACCCTTTGAAAGAACATCAGCAGTGTGAAGCTACTATGCTAAGAGAAGATAAAAATAAGAATGGAAAGAGGAATCCAGAGACTCAAATCACAGGAAAGAAGGCAAGAAATCTCAGTAAGAAGAAATCCAAATTAGAAAAAATATAGGAAGTTCCAGAGAAGACTTCGCAGGAGGCAGGCTTGCAAGCCCTGAACCTCGCCAGAGTATCAGAACTAAGCAGAATGGGACTTCGCCACAGTGAAGCAATATGACCTTTGGAGGCACCCCGACTGTTAGAATGATGCCTTGGAACTGCTAGAAAATACAGTTATGAGCAAATGGACCGTTGAGACCGCGCCATAACGGACAGATTCACATTGAAGGACACATTCCTGCCCGTTGGAGGAATCTGTTACGACGCTTTCTTATTTAACCCGTCAGATGCTACGCCAGGACCACTTTTTGCAACCCGTGATATCCAAGCTAACAGAGAATCGATTGTATATCGCGCTGTGATTTCTAGACCTCGCCACCCGTTTGATTACCTCGCTTGTCCATTCACCTACCTAATCTATTTGGTTACAAGTGTGAATGTCAGGCGAACCTAGCGCGTTAGAGAAATCTGTGGAGGAGATTCTCGTGGAGCTCATGGCTGAGAGAGTTATGTCTGTAGGAATACATGTGTCATCGACTGGGGGACTACGAGCATCTCCCTCGATTGGACGTTGTTCTAGCTGTACTATTGAGAAGCGAAGTAAGCACCGCGACAATCTAGCTAACGTGAAGTAGATCCCATCGGTCTTGCTAGATTACATACCACCTTTGGCTGGTGTGGTTAACCGCGACAACATCCCATGAGACTTCAAGTACATGTCGGTCACTGCGTACATCTTGAAGCGGATACGCATAGTTGGACCCCAGTTAGGACATATACCAGCTCTAAAGAATAGCGACTTTAACCTTGGAGACAGAAAGAACTATGCGATGCTCGCGCCGCATGGGTATTTGATGAAGACGACTGGGAAGAAGTTGTGCATAGTCTCCCAGCCGTGGATTAAGGAGCTCATGCAATCAACGATACTAAATGTGATGAATATTATTTCTCACTTCAACCAACATCAGGAGGTTAACGCTTGAATTAAAATCCCCTTGTCATGCTACCATGGAGGATATTTGTGGCTCGACAGGCGCGTCACTTTGGATTCGACAATGATCCACCTGATGATAGGGCTAAGCATGTAGGGACTAGACCCTCAATAGTTCTACCTATGGAAGACTTCAGATTGCTCCCAGTCACAGTGCATAAAGGAGGATTATGGCGATGTAGATAAGGGAAAGCAAAGCTACAAGGTAGCCTCCATCCAGGATGGCGCAGTGCGCCTAGCTTATCATCTTATAGATGACAAGCTTGTCAGAAAGAACCGTCCCATGCAGGTCACAAGATTCGTAGTAGACCTCTCAGGAAAGTGCATGGAGGGTATGCAAATGAACTCGACGAGTTACCTCTTCAATGAGCTCGAGAAGGACTGTCACAAAGCACAAGATCAGGGGTATGAATTCCATTTCAGTTGGTTACTGGTATTGATCACATTTGTCACTTGGCAGATGTCGGAAGGAGTGACATTTCCAGAAGTTGAGCCATCGGAGTCGTTGGTCGCGAGGTTCTCCACCTTGTGGTATACAAATGATATGTCAAAGCAGTGGCAGTCGAACGTTGTCTTCCATGCCTACTACAAGCAGTTGAAGCATGCTATAGAGACATTTACAAAAATGACACCAAACACATTGCACCAGTACAGACCGTTAGTGAAGTTCCACGCAGATCGACACTTTATTTATATCACTGCGCATAGGGATGAAAGCAAGGAAGAGTTGCAACCCTATTATAAGCTGACTGACGAAGATATAGAGGAGATCACCAAAGAATGGTTGGCAGAGTTCCTTGTACCGATGGAAGATGCAGAACTCTCCAACCCCGATATCATAGGAATCCCTTTGGTCACCAGGGTCGAGCATGACGGAAAAACTAGCGCGAAGAAAAAGCAGAAAAAGGAGGAAGTGCAGAACATAGAAACTGATGAGGATGACAATGCTTCGGAGGAAAGTGGGCCTAAGTCTCCTGCAGGAGGAGGAGGAGACAAAGTAAATCAAGAAGACGGAGGGGAAGAAGGAGAAAAACAAGGAAAAGGTGAAGTTACACCACCGAAATATCCCCTTACTGAGGCCGAAACATCGAAGAAAATGAAGGTTTCTCCGCAGAAACCCTCAGCAAGAAAGAAGACGTGGGCCACTAAGCCCAAGATGAAGGCCACACACACAATAGACGACGTTGATATAATCATCGCAGCCATGGAGGATGCTTCAAAGGATATCTTGCAGCGATACGGAGCAAAGTAGGAGTCATTGTATGAAAGAATCGAGAAGGAGCTGCAACAGATACAATAAGCCATCCATTCGAGCCGCACAGTACTTACCATGCCCTCTTCGTCGAAGATTGCAGAATTGGGGGATGAGCCCGCCCAATTACGAAGGCTAGCAGATGCAACAGAGGCTCAACTTCGTCGAGCCCACGAAGAAAAGGAACAGGCTACAGAAGCCTTGAAGAAAGAAAAGGAGGAGGTCGTGGAGCAACTACGAGTTTCACAGTCCCGTGTAACCACCTACGAGAAGGAGAAAGATGAAATTTGGGCAATGTACGAAGAGGACAATGCGAAGATGTAGAAAGAAAAAGACCAACTTCTCGCAGAGCAGACTGCGGTCAAAGAAGCGGTGACTACAACACTTCGCTCTGTGTCGGGCTTAGCACAGGGGGAAGAAGAGTCGACCGAGATTCAAGTGGGGAAGATCGTTGAGGCCATTCAACAGCTTCAAGAAAGGGTAACAGAGTTAGAGCTCCAAGCAGTACCGATCACTCTGCAAGAAATGTGCGATCAGAGGGAGCAAGTTGCCAAGAGCGCAGTTGGAAGGATCAAGATCCTCGCATTAGAATGTAAGCAGTTGAGTGATCGAAGTGTGCAGATCTATGAACGCCTCGCAGAAGACCCGGAGCTGAGGAAACTGGAAGCACAACTCCACGAGGTGCAATAGCAGGCATCCACCGTACAGGCGCAGATGAAACTACTCACTGCGGTCGAGCGAATGAAGAGATCAAAGGAGAAGCGCACAGTCTAGCAACAGATTACTGACATCCAGAGCAGAGTCATATAAGTGACACAGAAACTACAACCGGTGCAGGACGAAGCCTGCACGATTTTCGAAGAGATTGAAGGACAAGGCTCGCAACGAGACCAACTGGTTGCAATAGTGAAACGGCGCCTGGAAGGGCCCATTACATAGCGAACGATTCAGGAGTTCACCAAGCAGGAAGCTCTGGCGAAGCAACAAGTTGAGGCAGCTCGAGCTAAGCTCGAGGCCGTTGAAGCAACGCTGCCCAGATCTGAGTGACTCGAGACAGGTCACAGGTGAGTGTTGGGGGCCTCTTGGCCCTCGACCAATTTTTTAGGAAACATTGGTCGTTTTTGACCACTTTTGGGACTTCGGCAGGCTGGTCGAAGATGGAGTGCCCAGGCGGAGCTGAGATCGCATAATCTCACTTATTTTAAGGGCTTGTAGACCCAACAAAGGGTTTACTAGGATTTATGTAACAGGTTATCGGATGTCAGCCCATGGGTTTACCCATGATTAGGCCTTTTTGTAAATGTATAAATAAGTAGCTAAGCGATGTAAGAAGTCTAGCTAGCTAGGTGATAGTTGGCTATGTTGTGATATCCCTAATCCCACTGATCAAGATATTTGCTACTGATCTATTGTTCTGTCTTGCATATCTGATACGTTGGGGGGGTTTTGGATGCGTTTCAATTGTATGTTTGAGATATTGATGGTTATTGCATGTGCATGTGGGTTATTGCATGTGCATGTTGCATATGTAAGGTTTAAACAACATATAAAGGACGCATGCAGAAGTAAAGAACATCAACTGCCCAATATCATGTATTATACGGTTCAAGCATGGAAATACAATAGCCTACTGGAAATATAGAATATAAATGTCAGCTAGATCTCATGGATCATCACTGGAATACAAGCAAATAGCATAAAAATACCCGTGATCAGAAGATGATAGCAGATATGATGCATGCATGGATAGATCGGCAAAAATATGCAATTTCGGAGAAGTACAATAACCGCTACCATCTGGAAAAAAACGTTTGAAAGGATAGACCATGAGAATGCACTGGAAATTGCTCCAATAGAAGCGCCCTAGTCTCTAGACTGAAATGGATGAGTGTCGGATCTCGGATCTGGTCTTTGAGGCACTAGATCTGGACCCCTGGGGGGTTTGCGCACCTCCTGGGATATTGGATGCGCCCCAAAGGATTCCACCAACATAATATGATACTCTATGGCTCAAAACGATCGTCTCACCAAATGCAGAACTGGGTCGGAAGGATTTTCCTGGATCTACTCTGATACTCTACATGCAACCCCAAATGCCTATCCGGAAGAGTTGCGCCCTAAATGGTTGGATGAGGCAATATGAAATATTCCACCATCAGAATCCGACGATAGATAGATCAATAGAAGTGCCTTGGCTGGATCTCAAATGGGTTGGAAGGAAACTGCAATCTGGACTTGGATCTCGTGCACCTCTCCAAACCCTCAAACTGACTCGCGCCCTCACTGGCTGAGCTGCGCATTCTGCAATGGATACTCCTGAAAAGTACGGTGGGATACTTGGATGGTATCTCCGATGGGCTAGGGGTGTGTCTCTCAACACCAAAACCGATCAATGGTGGTGGTTTCCTCCAGAAATCCACAAAACAGTAAGGTCAGCTCTCTTCCTCCTCTGGGAACTCTCAACATCAAATCATAACAATGCATAATGAATTAGGTTGCTTTACCCTTCCTTTATAGCTTCCCGAAACCCTAATTCATTGTTGACCTTTTCCCTGCAAGTGACTTTACTTTAATTTATTATTCCTTGATTAAATCACTTAATTAATTAATTAATTAATTAGCCACTTTACCTCTAAAAAGTGATTTATCCATCATGATGTTTTCTCCAGCCACTAAAAGTCACTTCTCATCATCTTATCCTGTAATTCTCTTCTTCCCGATTCCGATGAGCTATTACACTAAGAGGTTTCTCCAAGTAATATGCCTATTATGACCTTCTTAGTGAATTTAATTAAGATATGATCCATAATAACTCAAAATTATGAAAATCGTCGGAATGTAATGAAACCAAAGCCAAGCTGTGTGGAATGGATCCTGATGATGAACGATGCAAGTTGGGCCCAATAAAACCCCTCAATATCTCCCAAAATCTCTATCACCCCTTTTTGGCTACTCTGGTGGGCATACCACTCTGTAATGTTATCATGTCCCAAAATGGGGACATTACAATCCTCCCTGCCGGAATATTGCTTGTCCTCAAGCAATAACTAAATCCAAATACATATGATACCGGGGTCCCATATCCACCTATGTGACACAAGGTAGACTCCCCTCAAGATGTGGCATCTCCAAGTGCTCACCACACATGACACCCACATTCTCCTGATGAGTAGAATGTGTTACACGTCAAAATTGCTCAACTGGATAAGTGTCGCATATTCCTCTCAACTGTCATAAGTGTCACATTTTCCTTACAACTTTTGCAAGTGTTGCAAGTTGGTCACACGTGTCGCAAATGTTGTTCAAGCATACTGCCATAATGACGACACTAAGGAGGTACTTAAGACATCTCATACACTTGATCTAGAGAAGGGAGATTGTTTAACTGAAGTCAAGGAACTCTTATCACCTGAAAGGAGCTCTTAAACGAAGGTTTTGAGGGTGAGCGCTCCCCTACATCAACCTTAGGAGCGCTGACACTCCCTATAAGGTCTCAGGGAGCGTTATAACGCTCATATGCCCCTCAGAAGGAGCGTTATCCACCCTTGGAGTGCTGGTGCTCCCCTTAAGCTTCCTAGGGAGTGTTATAGCGCTCTGATGCCCCTTTTGAGGGAGCACTGTCTAATCTGAGGCAGTAGTTGGCCCGTTGAGGAGAATAAGGGGAGGATCTTTCAAGTTTAGAAGGCAATTGCATTCGAATTCTTGGTTCCATCAGAAGATCCTTGATCTAAGGAGGGAGTTCCTCAACTTGTTCTAAAGATAAATCAAGAGGTTAAGCTCCTCTTAACCTATATAAGCAAGCTCTATGATGGTGAAAAGGGGGGAGAATTGCTAGCATGAAACCTATGATTTCATAGGAAACACACAGTCAGCCAAAGAAGAGTGATCAGTGAAGATGTTGTCATCCAGGTTGTGGATCTTTCGAGCAAGGGTTAGACGAAGGGGACTTGACGAAGCTGTCGCATTCGCATCTACGATTGTAAGTACTGATGTCGTTATTCTCATTAATATGACACGCTTGGCCTGTTTCTTTCTAGTTTGTGTTTGATCGTACACGAACTTATCATTAATAGATAGATCTGTTTTCAAGCTAATATCAATAGAGTAGGAAGTGGTCATATCTTGTTTGTCTACAGGACTTGTCGAGGAGCAAAGGATTGGAGCTCAACTCGGAGCGTGCAGGGACAAACGTCAATAAAGAGGTACTTATATTCTCCTTCCTTCTCATGTATTAGTTTGTGTAGATCTGAAAGAAAATCAGTGTCCACGTTAAACATTTTCTGTCTTAGAGTTAGGGTCAAGCTCTTTGAGGCAATCTACCTATCCGCAAGGAGATTTTCCTACATTAGAAATTGGCGACTAACCCAAGGCAGGCATACCTATTCTTGGGTGATCAAGAATTGCAAGATATGGCCACCATAAAATACACTGCAGATCCATAATTGTATTGATAAGAAGGTATAGCCACCGAAGATACAATGTGGATCTATACTCTGATGACTCGGACTGATCGTAGCCACGAAGAATACACAGTGGATCTACGAGATGACCAGACATAGCCACGACCAATACAAAGTGGATCTATGTAATAGTGTATGTGTTATTTGTCCAATAAAAAATCCTTCGCAACCTGGGCAAAGCATATATCAAAGTGGTTACTCAACCCAGGGTCTTCTAACCAATCCCAATGTGGTACGATTCTAACCATGTGAATAGATGTCCTGATGTCGAACATGGCAAAAACCACTTGATTACCGGTCAATGGTGTGAACCGTTAACAAGTGCGAGGGAGATCACCATTAATGTCAATGATTCCCAAGGTACTCGAGTACATTCCAACGAATGTGAATAAATGAGTTGAGGTCGAACATCCGATCAGAGGTCAATAATGTAAACCTACTGTCGAATGTGAGGGAACCTGCCATTGAGGCATGCAGGTCCCAAAGTACTAACTGGTTTCTAAGTCTGATTACTGGATAATGTGTTGAAGTCAACAAGAATAGACTCGTCGAGGGAGGGCCTTGATGTATCCCCCATCAACGACACGAAACGAACATAGAGGTGTAACTGGTAGATCAAAAGAACATGGACTGACATGGGTTTTGAGGCAAGATATTTGGGATGGCTGACTCTCGAGGCGGATACTTTCCTTGAACACTGAGGCACAACAGCAAAACATGACATGGACCAAAACTATGCAGTCGATACTGTGACTTGCATCGGGTAACCCAAAGGAGTGAAAATAACTCAAAGGATTGGCTTAGTGCAGAGGTTCAGCGAATTATAATGCGTACAAATGACAAAGTGTCGTGTTCAAGGGCGACTCTAAGGATTGCTGGATAATGTTCTCAAGAGACTGTTTGGCTTGTTCCTTTCAATTTTTCCCCCATCCAGATAGACGAGCACCTCTTTTTAGTTTAATGAGCTCGAGGAGGATAACACATGCTCGATATAACTCACCTTCGGTAAGTTCCTCTTCCTTTGTTTAAACATCTACAAAGCATTTCAGTTATCATTTCGCATCTTCTAACTTCATACTTTGGGGGCAATCTATTACACGTCAAAATTGCTCAACTGGATAAGTGTCGCATATTCCTCTCAACTGTCGTAAGTGTCGCATCTTCCTTACAACTTTCACAAGTGTCGCAAGTTGGTCACAAGTATCTCAAACGTTGTTCAAGCATACTGCCATAATGACGACACTAAGGAGGTACTTAAGACATCTCATACACTTGATTTGGAGAAGGGAGATTGATTAACTGAAGTCAAGGAACTCTTATCACCTGAAAGGATCTCTTAAACAAAGGTTTTGAGGGTGAGCGCTCCCCTACATCAGCCTTAGGAGCACTGGCGCTCCCCTATAAGGTCTCAGGGAGCGTTATAATGCTCATCTGCCCCTCAAAAGGAGAGTTATCCACCCTTGGAGCACTGGCACTCCCCTTAAGCTTCCTAGGGAGCGCTATAGCGCTCTGATGCCCCTTTTGAGGGAGCGCTGTCTAATCTGAGGCAGTAGTTGGCCCGTTGAGGAGAATAAGGGGAGGATCTTTCAAGTTTAGAAGGCAATTGTATTCGAATTCTTGGTTCCATCAGAAGATCCCTGATCTAAGGAGGGAGTTCCTCAACTTGTTCTAAATATAACTCAAGAGGTTAAGCTCCTCTTAACCTATATAAGCAAGCTCTATGATGGTGAAAAGGGGGGAGAATTGCTAACATGAAACCTATGATCTCATAGGAAACACACAGTCAGCCAAAGAAGAGTGATCAGTGAAGCTGTTGTCATCCAGGTTGTGGATTTTTCGAGCAAGGGTTAGACGAAGGGGACTTGACGAAGTTGTTGCATTCGCATCTACGATTGTAAGTACTGTTGTTGTTATTCTCATTAATATGACACGCTTGGCCTGTTTCTTTCTAGTTTGTGTTTGATATTACACGAACTTATCATTAATAGATAGATCTGTTTTCAAGCTAATATCAATAGAGTAGGAATTGGTCGTATCTTGTTTGTCTACAGGACTCGTCGAGGAGAAAAGGATTGGAGCTCAACTCGGAGCGTGCAGGGACAAACGTCGATAAAGAGGTACTTCTATTCTCCTTCCTTCACATGCATTAGTTTGTGTAGATCTGAAAGAAAATTAGTGTCCATGTTAAGCATTTTTTGTCTTAGAGTTAGGGTCAAGCTCTTTGAGGCAATCTACTTGTCCGCAAGGAGATTTTCCTACAACAGAATGATCAATGGCCAAAGAATCTCATTCAACTCCCCGAGCAACCACTCTACTGGAAACGCAACTCCATCAATCGTGGAACTACCAAGCACTCCAATCCCTGGATCCCATATCAAAATGTGAACTACAATGCCCTCTGGAGTATAGTTCTGTAACATATCAACACCATGAGTCTCCTGCAAATAACACATGGCCTCAACCCAAAATGGGTCTATCCTACCAGACCAAGCCAAACTCAACACGGCCCCAACCAACTGAACATGTTGTTTCCATAGTGAGGTACTACAAGTCCTCAACGAATCACCAGCCAATGACGTGCTCTCCCTAATACTGAAACTCAATAGAAAATCAAAGTGACTTCCCCCTACAAATGTCTGCTCGTCTCCATCAGTCAATGAGATGCCCAACTCTGTAATCCCAGGGTCCCATGCTAGTCTCTGATAGGGACCATCATGATGATGTTGCTCTACTCGGATCATGACTGTTTTCTCAAAGTATCCATACTGGACCCTCCACTCCTGGATCCTCATAAGATGAAACAAACTTTGACCCAATGGACTCCCAGATCCCATGGAAAATTTGGAATTTCATCACTTCCAATCCCCACTAACTACGGATGTGCCCTACTGGTAACTATCGAAACCCCTCCACCCTCATCCCAATGAGATTCTGAATATGTAGCAACCTCTAAGATATCCTCTGTCCCATGGCCTAGGATACTCTCCATCATGCCCAGGGCCTCAACTGTCTACCCCTGATGATCCACCCCTATCCTGATGTATGCGATCAAGACACTCCTGTCAGGTGGTCTCGGCCTACCAACTCTCCATGTCCCCTGCCATTGTCCAGGTCCCCTTGTGTTGTTGTCAATGATGAAAGTATCGAGAAAGGCTATCATAAATATCTACACCCAATTATAGGACTGGAAAGTATCATATGCTTTGGTCAATCCCCAGGAATGGACCAAAATCTCATCCACTAGCACCCATGGTGAATAATCGCCTAAACTCCAACTATCGGGTACAATAGTAGATAAATCCACAAATTGTTGGTCAATCACTCTCCCTCCATCATCACTCAGATAGTTACTGCTACTGTGAAGGTGATCTCCAAAAAATATGTGTTGCTACAAGGCAGAGGAATCTCCATGCTCCACTAAGTGTGTCTCCTCCCTGCCATCCAATGCATCCCCATGAATCCCACTGTACATCTCTCTCATCATCATATGTACAAGGTGTATTGTCAGATCAACCTCTGTGTGGATATAAACCAATACTGGAACGCAAATGAAAGTGTCCTCGTAAGTGCCCCTAGCTCTGGAATCCTCATGTGTATGTGTATGACCGATTTCCTAAGAACTACCCATGAATGGTGGCCCATGTGACACCTGAATATCCTCGAGCAATGTAACTGAGGAACATATCTGACTCTCTGCCAAGATAGATGTAGTGTATCTTTGACCAGTCTCCTCAAGGAGCTCATTTATTCTGGACTCTGATTCTTGAAGGGTTGTCTGTGTGCCTTCCAAAAATCCTCGTTTGCTCACCAACTCATGAGTGAGTCAGTCCACCTCAAGCTCCTTCTCCCTCAGTGCCTTGTGATACATCTCGCCAATCTCCAATAGGTAATCTCTATCCATCAATAACTGCTAGTAGTCGGCCCTCATCATAGTCACTCTCTCCATGAACATATGGAAGTCATCAATGGCCAGTCCCCTATCTGAACTATCATGTGCCATCGAGGCCCTCCAACAATAACCTGCCACCAATGTGTGTGTATCATCAATGCATCGAGTGGCTGCCATGATCATGTCCTCACTAACTCTCAATTGTCCCGTCCAGTGTCGTGACTCTTAATCACAGTCCCGTTGAGGTTCTACCCCATGCCCCTCATTGATAGTGTCAACAAGGGAATCCCCAACAACACACTCCTCAAAATATAAGGCATTGAACTACCCCCTATCCACTATGCTATTGATTCCTCCTGTATGCCACTGCACACCATCACCGACTCCTACCCCCATACAAATCGCATTGTATCCTATATGGGCACTTGTATCCTCCTGTGCGCTCACCCTACTAATATCATCTATGTCTGGATCCCATACATGTGCTATGGCCATCCCATCCAATAAGGAGTGCATCCTCATCATTGTAGATCGATCCTGGAAGTAAGTGTCGCAACAAACTGTCGGTCTCCACAACCTGGTCCATCAATGGAATCTCCAAGAGTGTTGACTCACTCTACTCATACTGATAGGTATGTGTAAGGTCAACTATCTCCAGGCCGTACCTCTCCTCTTGGGTCTGTAGATCCATATGTCCCTTGTGTACAATCCCCACACAAGGCTCCTCTACCATATCAAGAATGCCACTAATATCCTCATGTGTCATGGCTAGCATAGGTGACTGAGAAGATGAAAAATGTGGCTCGCTCATTATAGGAAGATCATCATCCTCCATACATGACTCCCTGAAAGCCATGTCTACACCCATAGGTAGGTCATCCAACCTCCTAATCTCATCATGTCTAAGTGCCAACACATATGAATCCTCACAAGTGTCACCACTATGTTGAAGTGTTGAATCCTCAACATTGCTTGACAGGGAAAATGAAGGACATGCACTATCATCCTGTCCATCCAAATGTCCCTCAAATGTGCAAGAGTCACTGTAACGCTCCCTCAGCCTTAATCCCATTGGTCGGGCAAACACTATTGTGCAGAACAACATCATTCTCATACTTAATTAATAACATGCATTTAAATCAAATTAAACACATTTAACTCAGAGTAAACACAAGATTACTGCTAACATAAATAATCCCTGGCATTAACAGTAATTCATATGCACAACATAATACATGATACATATAAGCATCATGGGCATGCAAAACATAATATTAAGCATAAGTTGATACTTATCTTTGAAACCCTGGTAATTCCACCAACCATGTGAAGGCCTTCCACGAACCTCCCAGCCTTAGACCACGCTGCTCATCACTCTCAGCAGTGGGACACCCCTGAGCTGGGACTAAGCTCCACCCAAGGCAAGGAATCCTAGTCTAGGCTGAGGTTACAGGAAAAAAAAATGCACCGGATAAACGGAAGGATTCTTCCCAGGATGCCTTCTTACGCCCACTACTAATAGACTCTCATTCCCCACATGCCTGTTCTGCTCGAGAGTATACACCTTCACAAGCACAGTCCATTGGTGCTTCACCTCCCTCTCTGGGCCTCGACAACAGGCCGGATCAGGAATTCTCAGAGCTCTGAAGCTGGTGTTGGACTCTCTCTGGGAGAAAACCACTTCCCAGCAGACTCTCTCACCTGGAGGGAGTTTCTCACAGGCCTGACAACCTGCTTCTTCTACCACGAGCCCGACAACCCGCTTCTTCAACCAATTTTAGCCCAATTTCCGCAAGGTGAGGATAACAACAACATCAACTGGTCAATTCCACTTAGGAAGAACAGAAGGTAGAAACCCAAAGATAGTTCGGGTACAGACTCAACTCTGCAAGAGAGAATGGGTTGGGCTCACAACCTACACAAGTGGCACGACTCAATCCATGGGTTTGTCACTGGTTTCAGGGTGCATGACAAGGAAATAACGTAGAGGTCGAACACAGATTCAAATGGTTCAAATTACTGATACCTCGGCTTCTCCGGAAAACATTACGGTTTTCTGGTTTCCAAGTTGTATGAGGTTATACAGAGGTTGAATACAGGGGCCACGGGATTCACGTTCAGACAATCGACGGTCGAATGGAGGAGGAACCCCCAACACGGTTCACTTCTCTGGTTATAACTGCATGTGCTTGGGTCAACACATGTCACCCATGATGCTACATGCCCTCCATCAGCATGCGTTCCTCTCTAGGAACTTAGGACAAAACAAATATTTCACATGGCCTATGGAATAATATTAAAATATTATTCCTAAGGACTTTAAGCCCCTAGGCTCAACACTTAGCCTCTCTTTCCCATCTTCCAGCCCCCAATCCCTTACCCATTCTGTGGAACCTTAGTCCCCCATCACTCATTCATCGTGGTCGGTCTACACGCAGCGGTGTTTATATTTTTATTAATGTTCTGCATGATTACATATACAAAAGTAGGCTCCCGGCCTTAACACTTAGGCTCTCTGGCCTAATAACACATAAGCCCACCAGCTTATATAAAAATTTGGCTCACTAGCCTATAAAACATAATTACAATTCATAATGCAAGATTTATACTTCATAGACATGATTTACAATAGGGCTCGGCCTTGGGGACATTACAATCCCTTCCCCTTATTTTTGCACTGTCCTCAGTGCAACTTTATACTGCATCTGCAAGCTTTTCAAAATTTTCAAAAAGATGCGGGTATTCTACCCACATAACATCTTCATGCTCACATGTCGCGTCCTCAGGACCGTACCAGGTCCACTGGATCTTTACAAGCCCTATAGATCGATTCCGGAGCTGTTTGTTTTTCCTGTCCAATATGCGCACAGGATGCACTTGCAAGACACCTTCTTGTTCCACCTGAATCACACTCCAATCGATAACATGATTAGCATATGGTATATATTTCTTAAGAAATGAAACATGAAACACATTATGTACAGTCATAGATGCAGGTAATGCAAGCATATATGCAACTAGCCCAATCCTTTCCAGGATTTCAAATGGCCCACAAAATCTGGCTGCCAACTTGGCGCAACTTCCTAGCTTCATGGAACTCCTGTTAGCTTTCACTTTTAGTAAAACATGATCACCCACTTTGAACTCTCTGTGGATTCTGTTCTTATCAGCATAATTTTTTTGCCTGTCCTGGGAAACTTTCAAATTCTGCTTAACTTTTATCATTTCGTCCTCCATCTCCTTGAGCAACTTTGGCCCAACTACTTCTCTATCAGCTGGATTATCCCAGCTCACTGAAGTATTGTACTTTTTTCCATAAAGTGCTTCAAATGGGTTCATCTTCAACGATGCATGATACCCATTGTTGTAGGCGAATTCTACCAAGTGCAGGTAGTCTTCCCATCTTGATGGTTTGTCCATCACATACATTCTCAGTATGTCTTCTATTACTCTGTTCACCCTCTTTGTCTGTCCATCAGACTCATGATGATAAGCTGTACTAAAGTTTAGATTCATTCTGAATCCTTTGAACAATCCTTTCCAAAAATTTGAGGTGAATTTCGGGTCTCTGTCAGACACAATCGTTTTAGGAATTTCATGCAGTTGTGCCACTTCCTTTGGGAAAATATCAACAACATTTGTTTCCTTGTGAGTAGTTTTCAGTGGAATAAAATGGGCAGCTTTTGTAAGCTTGTCCACCACTACCATGATCGAATCATGTAGCTTTGTTGTTCTGGGCAATCCTGTAATAAAATCCATTGTCACGACTTCCCACTTCCACTCAGGAATGGGTAAAGGTTGCAACAACTCTGCTGGGTGCCTATCCTGAGCTTTAACTTTCTGGCACTCCATGCATCTGGCGATGTATTCAACGATCTCTCTTTTCATACCCGACCAAAAGTAATGGCTCTTTGCTATTGTTTTTTGATATCCAGGGTGCCCTGCATAAGGCACATTATTCATCTCCTGCAAAATCATCTGTTGCAAGCACTGGACATTGGGTACAAAAATTATGTTCTTGTATAGCAGTATTCCATCTGTTTCCAATTTATACATTTCCATCTTCTGTGGCATCTTACCCTGTTGTAGCTTGGCTACCAATTCTTTGTACTGCAGATCTATATTTGTAGCCTCCAGAATTTTGCTTTTAATATCAGTCTGATACATGCTAATGGTTGTAGCATATAATTCATGTACCCTCCTGTTGAGTGCGTCAGCCACTTTATTCTCCTTTCCTTTGATATGCTTGATCTCAAAGTCGTACTCACACATAAATTCCAGCCACCTACTTTGTCTAGTGTTTAAGGTTGGCTAATCAAACAAATATTTCAGACCGTTGTGGTCTGTTCTCAATTCAAATCTCCTTCCCATAAGGTAATGTCTCCATTTCCTCAGAGCGTGAATGATTGATGCCAACTCCAAATCGTGAGTGGAATAATTATTTTTTTGCTCTTTCATCTTCCTGGACTCATAATAGATTCCAAATCCATTCTGTCTGAGACCTCCTCCCAACCCTTCTTTACACGCATCTGTGCACACCACAAAATCCACATTTGGATCTGCAATCTTCAAGATTGGAGCGTTGGTTAACAACTGATTCAATCACTGGAAACTTTTCTCACACTCTTCAGTCCACTGAAAATTTTTCTCCTTCCTTTGCAAGGAAGTGATAGGGTGAGCTATCTTTGAGAACCCTGCGTTAAACCTTCTGTAATAGCCCACTAGACCCACAAAGGATCTAACTTCCGCCACATTCCTTGCCACTGACCATTGTCTGATGGCCTCAACCTTCTCAGGATCCACGACGATCCCTTCTTTTGAAATAATGTACCCCAAGTAATGGATCTGCCTTTGATAAAACAATCATTTGCTCAACTTGGCATACAGCTGGTGTTCTCTCAACACTTGCAGCACCATCCTCAGGTGTTGTTCATGCTCTTCCTCTGACTTGGAATACACCAAAATGTCATCCAGGAAGACCATGACAAACTTGTCTAGATAGTCCCTGAAGACACCATTCATCAAGCACATAAAAACAACAGGTGCGTTCGATAGTCCAAACGGTACCACTGTGAAATCGTAATGACCATACCTTGTTCTAAAGGCGGTCTTGTTGATGTCTTCATCCTTTATTCTTACTTGGTGATATCCCGATCTGAGATCTATCTTCGAAAATATTTTTGCACCTTTCAATTGATCGAAAAGATCGTCGATCCTCGGCAGAGGATACTTGTTCTTGACAGTTACTTTGTTCAACTGTCTGAAATCAATGCACCGCCTCAACGTCCCATCCTTCTTCTTCACTAATAGGACCAGGGCACCCCAAGGTGACACGCTTGGGCGAATGTACCCCTCTTTTAGAATCTCTTCAAACTACAATTGTAACTCTTTCAACTCTGGCGTACTCATTCTATAAGGAGCTTTCAACACTGGAGCTGCTCCAGGCATCAAATTTATAGAGAAATCGATATCTCTCTTCGAAGGTAGTCTGGGTACCTCCTGAAATACGTCTTCAAACTCTATTAGTACCGCATGATCTCCAATCTTTGAGACTTCATCTCTGGATGCTTCCTCCACACGGGATACAAACAATTGACAACCTTTTTTGTAGCACTTCTTCAGCTGCATTGCTGAGATTTCTCTAACAACCACAACTCTGGGAATTCCTTGGACTATTTTTCGATTCCCCTCCTCATCCAGGCATGTAAATTCCTTGTTACAACAGTCTAGGAGGGCATGGTGTTGGTCCAACCAGTCCATCCCAATTAAACAATCATAAGAGCCTAACGACAAAATATTCAATTCAGTCTTCGTGCTCAATCCCTTCATGTCCACCGGACATGAATTAACCAACTCATTGAATTTCCTCTTGGTCCCTGTATCCAACTGCACTAACCAAGACTTTTCATGTTTGCTTCTTATCAAATGCGAACTTTCCACCACTCTAGGGTCTACATAACTATGGCTAGCCCCCGAATCAATTAAAATAATAAATGGTTGGTTGTTAATCATAACTTCCACTTCAATCATGTGCGCCTCAAATTCAGCTTGCTTGTTGTCCAAGGACGCATAGATCCTTGGCATTCTACTACCCATGTACTCCACTGTTTCATCTTGTTGAACATTATGGACAACTCTTGCTTTTCCATTGTTATGTGGACAATCTATGTACTTGTGGTTCTCTTTACAACATCAACATTGAATGGGCATCTGTCTCTGCTTTTGTTCTCCCACTTCAACCATTCTCAACTCTCTAAACAATGGATGTCCTTGAGGACTATTTCTGAAAAAGGGAGGTTTGTTTCCCTTCTGCCTCTGTTCTTTCTTAAACTTATTCTGGTCATCCCAAGCCTTCCGAAAGGTAGGCTTTTCTCTTTGTTGTTCAAATAAGCACTTCACTCTTCTTATCGTTTCTTCCATAGTCTTAGGATCATCATAATGAATCTTGTCACCAATGGGAGGTCATAGTCCACTCAGATACCTCTGAATCTTGATAGCCTCATCTTTGATGAATGCAACATACTTCAGTAATTCCAAAAACCTTCGTTTGTATTCATCAATGCTCATGCTGCCTAGCTTGAGTTCGAAGAACTCCTTCATCTTTCTGTGATAGTATCTTTTAGTCAGGTATTTCCTCTCGAAATACCTCTTGAATTCCTTCCATGTGATATATTTCTCTCTAATGTGTTGCACCTGCACAAGATGATCCCATTACATGGATGCTTGTCCTTTTAGTTGATACATCACAATTCTTCCTTCTTCCTGAGAGGAATAATTTTGTAGTTGGAAATATTTCCTCATGCCAAGCAACCATGTTTCGACATATTCCTCCTTCTTATGTTCTCCATCAAACGTAGGAGGCTTAATCTTTTTCATCTCCCCTTTCAATTCATCCACTCCAGATCTTCGGTGTTTTCTGGTAGGGGATTGGCTTGAACTACTGTGTGCTTCCTTATGGGAATGCTTTGGGGAACGACGACGATGTCTGCTACCACTCCTCGATCTTATTTTTCTCTCAGGGGTCCTGCGACTCCCTATTTTGATTGTGCCACTCTCCTTTTCCAATTTCCTTTCTATTATTTCCAGGTTCTTCAACATCTTTAAGTTGAATTCACCCAGCCGATCCCTGATCCTCATGAACTTTCGGCTATCGACGCGACGAGCCTGGGCTTCTCTCTGCAATATTTCGATGATTTTCATCATATGTCCTTCCTTATCCAATTCTCTTCCATGCCCATTGGGGTTCGATCCTTCAACTCCCAAGTTGACATCCCTTCCTTCTCTTTCGTTCTCTGAATTGGAGGCAATTAGCACCTCTTCCATTTCTATACTCGATGTCAATTTGCGGCTGTCCTAACACTCGTTGAACTATGCACACACAACGTGCATTCAACCGAAGTTTGTCAAGACTTTACCCCTTAATAAAACTACAACATTCATAAACCAACGCGAATAAGAAAATGTTTTGATTCCACAAATTTTCTGAGCTCTGTTCAGCTCTTTAAATTTCAAATGATAGCCCCCCTCTTTCTTAGTCCCTAACCCATGCGTTCACAGGACGTGACCAAACACTAGACCACTAGGTGCTACCCGGATTTTCGACCTTCAGAAATTTTTAAGGCACACAGGACTATCTCCCGGAGTTCGTATTATTGAATTCACAAAATCGGATGGATCAATAGTCCACATTTACTCATCGTCCAAAGGATGAAATCCACTGTGGTCTTTCCGTCATCAAGGTTTTCGGGATTTCAGGATTTCGGGGCTTTGGGGTTTCGTGTTTCGGGGTTTTGGTCCCGGAGGTTCTCGCACTCGCTTCCCTCTCCAACTCCCAACTACCGAACTTTCAACCTCTCTCCCCCTGGGCCCACAACATAGTTGTTTCTAACCATAGTGGTGACATGCGGTGTACTTAAGAAGGTCCATGTTACCTTCAGCGACATCATCAGGTCTCACCATGCTCACTTTTATTTTCGACCCACTGGCACGTGGTACACACCCATGTGTACACTTCCATCTCAGTGACATCAAATCGACCCACTACTTTGTCTCTTTAGGATTTCATGATTTCGGGCTTCGGGAGTTTGTGCATCAGCACAATCCACTTCTCTCGACAGCCGAACTCCCGAAATGTTGAAATTCTTTCTGGACAATTAACGGTTCATATCTCTCCTTGATCAATGGTTGTGATCTAATCGTGAATTCACGTTTTCACGAATTCTCACGAATTTGCCCTTTGACCTTTTCAATTCATGAGTCAGCGAAAGGCTGATCTCTCTCCACGCGTCCTTTCTGATGGACGGTCCTGACGAATTTGGGATTTCGCGTATCGTGATTTCCACACTCCTGTGCAACTCCAAAGGGTTTTAATCCTTGTGCACGTTCTCCAGATCTGATGGTCGTGAGGGTTCTCCATTCCTCCTGAGCAGATCCAATGGCTCCAACACTTTTGGTGTGGAGTTCTCTCTCTCCATGGTCAATTACCACGCCGGTTGCAGTTTAATCTGCCGCTACTCCTCCTGAGCTTCTTAACACAGCAAAGTAACTCCTTGGCCCTCAGATACATTCCGAGGTCTGAAATTAGTCCTCCAGACACAATTTCTTCTCAAAACCTCAGTCCAAAGACCACTTATCTGGCCCATCCAGGATTAGCGTTGAAACTAGGCTCTGATACCAAACTGTAACGCTCCACCGGCCTTAATCCCATTGGTCGGGCAAACGCTACTATGCGGAACAAAATCATTCTCATACTTAATTAATAACATGCATTTAAATCAAATTAAACACATTTAACTCAGAGTAAACACAAGATTACTGCTAACATAAATAATCCCTGGCATTAACAGTAATTCATATGCACAACAGAATACATGATACATATAAGCATCACAGGCATGCAAAACATAATATTAAGCATAAGCTGATACTTATCTTTGAAACCCTGGTAATTCCACCAACCACGTCCAGGCCTTCCATGAACCTCCCAGCCTTAGACCATGCTGCTCATCACTCTTAGCAGTGGGTCACCCCCGAGCTGGGACTAAGCTCCACCCAAGGCAAGGAATGCTAGTCTAGGCTGAGGTTACAGGAAAAAAAACTGCACAGGATAACCAGAAGAATTCTTCCCAGGATACCTTCTTACGCCCACTGCTAACAGACTCTCATTCCCCACATGCATGTTCCGCCTGGGAGTATACACCTTCACAAGCACAGTCCATCGGTGCTTCACCTCCCTCTTCGGGCCTCGGCAACAGGTCAGATTAGGAATTCTCAAAGCTCTGAAGCTAGTGCTGGACTCTCTCTGGGAGAAAACCACTTCCCAACAGACTCTCTCACCTGGAGGGAGTTGCTCACAGGCCTGACAACCTGCTTCTTCTACCATGGGCCTGACAACCCGATTCTTCAACCAGTTTCAACCCAATTTCTGCAAGGTGAGGATAACAACAACATCAACTGGTCAATTCCACTCAGGAAGAACAGAAGGTAGCAACCCAAAGACAGTTCGGGTACAGACTCGACTCTGCAAGAGAGAATGGGCTAGGCTCACAGCGTACACAGGTGACACGACTCAATCCATGGGTTTGTCACTAGTTTCAGGGTGTGTGACAAGGAATTAACGCAGAGGTCGAACACAGACTCAAACGGTTCAGACGACTGATACCTCGGCTTCTCCGGAAAACATTACAGTTTTTTGGTTTCCAAGCTACGTGAGGTTATGCAGAGGTCGAATACAGGGGCCACGAGATTCACAGTAGACAATCGACGGTCGAATGGAGGAGGAACCCCCAACATGGTTCACTTCTCTGGTTTTAACTGCATGCGCTTGGGTCGACACATGTCACCCATGATGTTGCATGCACTCCATCAGCATGCGTTCCTCTCCAAGAACTTAGGACAAAACAAATATTTCACATGGCTTTTGGAATAATATTAAAATATTATTCCCAAGGACTTTAATCCCCTAGGGTTAGCCCATAGGCTCAACACTTAGCCTCTCTTTCCCATCTTCCAGCCCCCAATCCCTTACCCATTATGTGGAAGCTTAGTCCCCCATCACTCATTCATTGTGGTCGGTCTGCACGAAGTGGTGTTTATATTTTTATTAATGTTCTGCATGATTACACGTAGGCTCTTCGGCCTAATAACACATAAGCTCACCAGCTTATATAAAAACTTGGCTCACCAGCCTATAAAACATAATTGCAATTCATAATGCAAGCTTTATATTTCATAGACATGATTTACAACAGGGCTCAGCCTTGGGAACATTACAATCACTAACCTATGTCTCAGTCATCTGGTTGAGCTTGTAGTACATGTCTAGATTTTGTACCCCAGCTCTTGCAATGCATTTGGACGATCCGTCAGAAGAAGGTATGGTGAGTTTACCAACTTTCCAGATCAAATCTATGCTATTCCCCCATTGATGTTGTTGTCCTCCTCTCTGAGGTTCTCTGGGATGGTTCATGCCCCTAAGTCCACAGTACTCGACCAGTGTCATGTCATGATGGAAGTTACGACCCAACGTTGCATACTCCCTCATGTACTCTTCAATGTCCTCTGCCTGAGTGGGCAACCTCTGTGCTAATGGATGTTGTGTTGCGGCTGGTGGTTCCCTCTGAAAAATAGGGAACCATGGTCTGGGAATCCTACTCGAAGATGTGTATGTGCGAGTAGGTGTCTGGGGTCTACTTCCTGCCCTCACGTTCCCCTGTGCTGCATGTGGGGCTGTGACCGGGATGTCCACCATAGCCAGTCTATCAGCCACCTAAGCCAAGGACTGAGACATGGTCTGCTGACTACCTATCATATCACTCATAAACTACATGAAGGTTGCCTCTGGTTCCATGGGAGCCTTACCACTGCCCTCTGGTCGCTCATATTTGTCTCCCCACATCCTCTCTTCCTTCTGGGTCACTCGCTGAACTCATCGACTTTAGTCCCAGGCTAGAAGGACTAAAGCTCCGATACCACTGTAATATCCCTGATCCCTCCGATCAAGATATTTGCTACTGATCTATTGTTCTGTCTTGTAGATCTGATACGTTGGGGGGTTTTTGGATGTGTTTCAATTGTATGTTTGACATCTTGATGGTTATTGTATGTGCATGTGGGTTATTGTATGTGCATGTTGCATATTTAAGGTTTAAACAACATATAAAGGACGCATGCAGGAGTAAAGAACATCAACTACCCAATATCATGTATTATACGGTTCAAGCATGGAAATACAATAGCCTACTGGAAATATAGAATATAAACATCAGCTAGATCTCATGGATCATCATTGGAATACAAGCAAATAGAATAAAAATACCCATGATCAGGAGATGATAGCAGATCTGATGCATGCATGGATAGATCGACAAAAATATGCGATTTTGGAGAAGTATAGTAACCGCTACCAGCTGGAAAAATCGTTCGAAAGGATAGACCGTCAGAATGCATTGGAAACTGCTCCAATAGAAGCGCCCTGGTCTCTAGACTGAAATGGATGAGTGTCAGATCTCGGATCTAGTCTCTAAGGCACTAGATATGGACCCCTGGGGAGGTTGCGCACCTCTTGGGATACTGGATGCGCCCCAAATGATTCCACCAATGGAATCTGATGCTATATGGCTCAAAACGATCGTCTCGCCAAATGCATAACTAGGTCGAAAGGATTTGCCCGGATCTGCTCTGATACTCTACATGCAACCCCAAATCTCTTTCCGGAAGAGATACGCCCTAAATGGTTGGATGAGGCAATATGCAAGCTTCCACCATCAGAATTTGACGATAGATGGATCAATAGAAGCGCCCTGGCTGGATCTCAAATGGGTTGGAAGGAAACTGAAATCTGGACTTGGATCTCGTGCAGCTCTCCAAACCCTCAAACTGACTTGCGCCCTCACTGGCTGAGCTACACACTCTGCAATGGATACTCCTGAAACGTACGGTGAGATACCTGGATGGTATCTCTGATGGGCTAGGGTGTGTCTCTCAACACTGAAACCGAACAATGGTGGTGGTTTCCTCCAGAAATCCACAAAACAGTAAGGTCGACTCTCTTCCTCCTCTGGGAACTCTCAACATCAAATCATAACAATGCATAATGAGTTAGGTTGCTTTACCCTTCCTTTATAGCGTCCCAAAACTCTAATTCATTGTTGAACTTTTCCCTCCAAGTGACTTTACTTTAATTTATTATTCCTTGATTAAATCACTTAATTAATTAATTAATTAACCATATTACCTCTAAAAAGTGATTTATCCATCCTGATGGCTTCTCCGTCCAATGAAATTCACTTCTCATCATCTTATCCTGTAATGCTCTTCTTCTCGATTCCGATGAGCTATTACACTAAGAGGTTTCTCTAAGTAATATGCCCATTATGACCTTCTTAGTGAATTTAATTAAGATATGACCCATAATAACTCAAAATTACAGAAATCGTTGGAATACAATGAAACCAAAGCCAAGCTGTGCGGAATGGATCCTGATGATGAACAATGCAAGTCGGGCCCAATAAAACCCCTCAATATCTCCCAAAATCTCTATCACCCCTATCTGGCTACTCTGGTAGGCATACCACTCTGTAATGTTATAATGTCCCAAAATGGGGACATTACATATGTGCACCATATGTTGTAAATGTTGTCTTAGTGCAAGAGGTTGTAAGTGGCTTTGTGTAGACAGACTGTGTAAAGTAGGGCTCTGTGCTAATAAGGAGTTGGTTATGTGCCTTGGTCTGATTTTGGGAAGGAGGATCTGGCGCGCAGCGTGTAGATCTCATGTCCTCGGTGGAATTTGGCTATGTGGCTTTGTGCACAGGAGCGACTGAATGTAAGAAGATTGAAGACTAATAAAGAAGAAGAAGAAATCGTTGGTGGACATAGCCCCACATTGGGGTGAACCACGTATATCCTATGTCTTGATGTGCTTGTGCAATGTGAATTATGTTGTTTATATGCTTAGTGTTGTTGTTATATTGTATGATGAATGCATCTGATGTTGTTGCTTAGTGCTTAAAGGTATTAAGATGAATGAATTCTAGATCTGAACTAATGCTATGTGCTAAGTGACTGAAAGTGCTTGATCTTTATTGTTACTATGTTGATCTGTAATAAGAGTTTAATCTGCGATGTAAATGAGGTTCAAGAACTAATGCATATTGTTGTTCAAGTGCTCTGTTAAGTGTTGTAATCACAGATCTGTGTCCCAGCTTGGTTGTAGACACATGAGTCCTGCAACCCCCCTTGCCTCTACCTCGTGTGAGACTTCATCTACTTCGCAGGTGTTTCTGAAAGGGCTGGTAGTTAGGGTTTTTTTGATGCGTTGTTGAAGCATTGAACCCTGGGTCTGCCCCTGTGCCAACAAAACCCCCCAAAACTTCACCCCCCCCCTTTCCGCTTTAACCCTCTCTGGATCGAAAACCCTTCCATCCCTCCTATTATTCAAAATGTGTGGTCCACCCCCTTCTCTGGGTCCCCAAATTATATTTGGGAAAGTAAGCTTAAGGCATTCAAATTAGCTCTCAAAGATTGGGTGAAAACTTCTTTTATCTCACCACAACAAGAAATGCAAGAAAAGATAGAGCAACTCATGAAAGTTCAGCTTCGGTTAGAAGAAGAGACAGTCACATAATCACTTATGAATCAAGAAAAAGAAACACACCAACAAATCCATCACTCCTTACGTAGAGAAGAATAACACTGGAGACTGAAATCCAGAAGCCTCTTGATAAAAGTGGGAGACTCAAACACATCCTACTTCCACAAACATGCTCAGACTCGGAGGAAAAAAAACACAGTTACATCCATTATTTCAAATACTAGTCAACAACTTGACACTTTTGATCAAGTTAAAGAAGAGGCTTTCCATCACTTCAACAACTTATATCAACAACCAAGCAATTAAGGAACAAATGTAGAAACTCTAGACATGCTAGCCAATATTCCAAGCATAGTCTCTGTGCATGAAAAAAATCAATTAGTCATGGAGATAACAGAAGAAGAAATAGCCAAAGTAGTTTGGGACATGGACCCTGACAAAGCTCCTGTATCTGACGGATTTTCAACCAGATTTCACCGATCTTTTTGGGACATCATCAAACGAGATTTGAAGAAAATGATGAACTACACCCTCCATACGAAGAAAATGGGAGGAGCTACAAATTCCACCTTCCTAGCGATTATACCCAAAGACTCCAACCCCTCCAATTTCTCCCATTTTCACCCCGTCTCCCTTTGTAACTCCTCTTATAAAATCCTTACCAAGATCATTGCAAATTGTCTAAAGCCCTTGTGTTCAAAGCTAATCTTAGAAAACCGGGGTGGCTTTTTAAAGGACAAACAAATTACAGACAATGTTGTGCTTGTACAAGAGGGCCATACACTCCAACAAAAAATGTAAAGCCCCGGGAATGGTCGCCAAACTTGATATGGCGAATGCTTTCAATCGTGTCAAACATTCTTTCCTGTTCTCAGTCCTCAAAGCTTATGGGTTTTCCGAAAATTTCATCAGTTGGATCAGAGCTTGCATCGGCTCTCCCTGGATCTCTCCCATAATAAATGGGCGACCTTCGCAATTTTTCAAGGCCAGCAGAGGACTCCGTCAAGGATGCCCCCTCTCCCCCTTATTATACATTCTTCTAGCTAACCCTCTCGGCCGAAAACTAGAAGATGAAAGAAGAAAGGGTAGACTTCTGGGGTTACTTATAGCGAGAGGGGTCAAGGAGATAAATCACTCTCAATTTGCAGATAATACACTGCTCTTGGGGGCGGAAACTATTCGCTCTTCTATCTGCTTTTAGAAAAGTCTTAGCTCCTTTCTCATGGCCGCTGGAGGAAAACTAAATTCAGCTAAATGTAGGATCTACAGGTGGAATGTCCCACGCCACATCAAAGAGAAAATTGCCAGAATTTCTGATTTCCCATCATCACCACCTGGAATTACTTCAAATATTTGGGAATGCCAATCTTTCTAAACTCTTATGGTTCTTCGGTCTAGCAGGAAGTAATTGACAAAATTCTCGTAAGAATACAAAGCTGGGGAGGTCGTTGGTTGAATCTTGTTAGGGAATTAGTACTCCTCAAATCGGTACTATCCTCACTCTCTATTTTTCAGTGTTCTGGTCTTCTAGCCCCAAAAGGCACTTTGGAAAAAATTTCTAGAGCCCTTCGAAGTTTTCATTGGGCTGGAGGGAAAACAAACACCAAAAAAATCCACCTTTTGAACTGGAAACAAGTCTATCAACCCCTCAACAAAGGTGGACTTGCTATCAGGGATCCAATCTTAATGAACACTTCTTTGGGAGCAATACTTGCTTGGCGTCTAATCACAGGAAAAGCAGATTGGTGGAAAACAACTCTAATATCCAAGTATTTCAACTCCTCAAGGTTGCGTTGGCTTGATGGCCCCACTTCCCCTATTCTTGGTTCTCCGATTTAGCGACTCTTAAAAAATGTCTTCCCTCTTATCAAATCAAAGCTCTCTTGGGCCCCGGGAAACAGAGCACATATAAACATTTGGACCGATCGTATCCTGGATCATGACCCCTTGAATAGTCTAGTTTCTCTTTGCCCTCTAAAATATTGGTGCTACTCAGAGGGCCTCTACCTTCTCAAGGACTTCTGCCAATGGAACTCTGATGGGGACTGGACAAATTGGAAATCGCCGAACATCCCTGAACATCTCAGTCCTTTACTTTCCACCTTCTTCAACAATTTAGTCGGATGCGCTCCCTCCCATCTTTCCTTATTTGACTCTTGTAGCTAGGGTGCAAAAGAAATTTTCGTCAAAGCCGGCTATACGTTCTTGCTGTCTGAAATCCAGAGACCCCCAACATCCAAGATCTGGAAAGAAATTTGGTCTGGTCCTTCGCTGCCTAAAGTAAACATTTTATGTTGGTTGTTGGTTCATGGAAAAATTCTAACAGCAAAAAACCTTCAAAAACGTGGAATACAAGGGCCCTCACGCTGCCCCTTTTGCCTCTCAGTGTCCGAGTCCATTTCCCACCTCTTCTTAGAGTGCCCCTTCTCTTCCCAAGTTTGGAATCTCATTTACCTCCCTCTCTCTCGTCCCCCCCCTCCTCGTGAGAACTGGAATGATCTTTTCATCTCTTTGGAACAAAGATATGTTGGTAGCTTCAAAAACAAGAAACAGTTCACTCTTCTTTGGAGACAAGTCCCCAAATTCCTCTGTTGGGAACTCTGGCTTGCTTGTACTCAGACCATTTTTCGTGAAAATCTCCCCCCATTTTAAATTGATATTTTATAAGAAAAATAATTTTAAAAATTTAATAATATTTCATAAACAAAAATAATTAATTTTTTTTCACACTACACTGAAATACATTGTAAATACACTGTATCTTAAAATTTTTTATATAAAAAATATTTACACTTCTAAAAAAAATTGATGAATTTAAAAACTTGATAAGTATACACTAATATAAACAAACAATAATTTAAAAGTTTTTATTAGTTTAAAAACTTAATGAATATACACTAATATAAACCAATTTTTTTTTTAAATTTCCAAGGATCCGTAACACTCAATAAATACACCAGATACAAATGTCATCATCCCAAAAAAGGCCAACGCGTGTTTCATGAGTGGAAGCAATACAATACATCGAAAACTCTATTATTAGGTCGAAAGGCCTACACTTATTGACAATTGGCACATTTAATATGTTTTTAGTACTTTATCAGTTTTGTATGGACAAGATTAAATATTGTTGGAATATTCTTAGTCGTCCCAATAAATCAATGGTTGTGATTTCAACCACTAACTTCCTCACTATTATAAAGACATCCCTTTACATGTTTATTTTTTACTTTTACTTAATCATATTTAAAATTTACTATTGGCTAGTTGATTGCCACCTCTGAGTAATTAACGTTTCATTTTCTAAAGAACCCAAATTTATCATCCACTATTTTTACTCCAACTATTATTAACTATTATTTACTGAGCGCGATTTTGGAGCTCTTACCGCGTCAGTTGTTTAATGCACAGAATTCTGAGGTTATTTAATGCCCAGGACTCACATTCACATTCACATTCACATTCACAGCCACGAGTGACTCGTGGCTGTGCTAGTTACAAAGCTTTCAATATTTGTGTCTGTAAAATCATATCATATTCCCAAGTTATATGGGAAGTATTACACTAAAACTGGTGCAAACTATATGCACTCATTAAATTAATTGGAGCGAGAGGATTTCCACCAGAGTTGAAACATACTTTGACGCTGTAGCAGTGTAATCACCTGTATAAACATGTGCCAAATCTCCACCTCCACAGTTCACTCCTGTGCTTCTGGAATGCGAAGAGGAAATCTCTCTAGGTACGTTACCTTTGATGTTAAAGTACACAAATAAACATGTAAACCATAAAATCAAATATTAAAAGAAGAATGAAAACATTAGCCACTGTGGAGAACACTACCATAACTGAAAGAGGATTGTTTTCGTGTTGTACCGACATGTTTTAAAACGATCAATGAAACAAAATGTAGAGCAATCGATAGATGAGAGAATGCATTTTGGAGAGAATCCATTTTGGTTATATGACTGAGCCCATACCTCCAGCGTGAGCCCTGGTCGTGACTCTAATTATGAGTTATATGACTGCAGTAATTGTTTTTCATATCAACAACCCACCCTTCAGCCGTTGGTGCAGCAGCTCCAGCTCCAGCTCTTCCCCAGCCCACTGCAAATTGGAGCACTTGCGCAAGTCCATAAGTTTGAGGTTCGTCCCGTTCCCACCAAAATCTGGGATCCCCTGCAAAGCGGAACACCCGCAGAAGTCTATACTATGGAGGTTCGTCCAGTTCCCACCTGAATCAGGGAGCCCCCTCAAAGCGGAGCACCCAAGGAAGTCAATAAGTTGGAGGTTAGTCCAGTTGCCAGCTGAATGTGGAAGCCCCTGCAAAGCAGAGCACCCGCAAAGCAGAGCACCAGCAAAAGTCAATATATTGGAGGTTCGTCCAGTTACCAGCTGAATCTGGGAGCCCCTGCAAAGCGGAGCAGCCCAAGTCGAAACGTTGGAGGTTCGTCTAGTTCCCAGCTGAATC